>CM073779.1:606567-735546 GCA_037158775.1 Hetaerina titia | reverse complement strand
TTCTTGAAATATTACAAAAGGTTTTAGCATTGCTCCCAATTCATTCACTTTTAAGAATACAATTTTGGCAAAAAATCAAGTAGGTAATTCACTGAAGGCATAATGATTTAAAACTGACCCTGCAAATATTTTTAATGAATAAGGAAATCAGTAAACATTTTCAAATATAGATCAAGACTTCCAGAAGATGACAAAAAAGTAACTCACTAACTTTTATAAGCCTGCATGAGATACATGAAATAGGACAAATGAAACTGGAGAGCATGAAGTAAGTGCAAGCAAGGACTTCAATATGAGTGGGCCACTATTGAATCTCACAAGATAAAAATGCAATGATGAGATGCTATTGCATGCTAAACCCATTAGGCATTACATGCTGACAAAGTTAGTACTTAAAGTTTAACAGAGACAATAATCTGACTATAAATTATCTCTTGGCCAATTGTTCTCAACTGAGGAAGTTCCACTCAAAAATCACTTACATCACTCATAAATGCATTTACCCCAGCTACTTGGATATGGGGTAAATATAAACAATATTGCACACATGAATTACAACTAAACGTAAGGTAAGAGGCATTCATGCAAACAAGAGAAGCATACAGTTGTTTGTCTACATGCTATTAAAATGTGAGATTAAGCAGACTAATTTAGATACACATTTCAGAAAAAACTCCCTTGAGTAATGCTCAATGAAACTTATAGAACTCTTAGAAGTAGGTCAACCTGCAGGGACCAATGTTCGCCAAATTCCAATATTTATGCAATATAAGAATATACGAAGTAATTTGGCCACTGAAATAACTACACATTAATGATCATTAGCAATTTAAACAAGCTTTAATCAACATTTTTGAGTGGATTATATTCAGTAATCAACACACTGTGCCCACACAATTGACCTTACTTTCTTCTAATTCAGCTACAAATAAAATTGCTATTTGAAAGCACTGCAGGTGATCAGGTATTTTGCAGAGTGTATTATGAGAGTAAAGAAGCAGCAGGCACGATGATGAAAACAGACCTGCTCTCCCAGTTGACCACATCGGGTGCATGTGCGGCACTCTTCACAGCACCAAGTAGCGCCTGCTTGAAGCCGGGAGCACAGTAGCTCATTTCCTGCCCAACCCCTCCCACTGCCACTCCCAGCCACTGACAAGCACATGGCATGCACTGACACGCCACACTCCGAGCATGAGCTCAGAGGCTCCGGACATCCTTCTCGGTTCTTAGCTGCAGTACCCAGGCACTCTCTGCACACCGGCATGGGGACTGGCTGCTAAAAAGTACCACCCTGTCACTTCTCTGGCTGAATCCTGAAGACCCACCAATCAATTTCATCCCACACCACATCTCTGACACTCAATTTTCCTTCTCTCCTCAAAGAGCCTGCTTTTCTGATCTCAAAACTACCTTGCCTGGGGTCCTCACACAAAATCAAGGTTATAAACTTTTTTTCTGAGAATTCAAGTTCTGAGCTTTGTCTAAGAATTAATCAGAGTATGAAACTCCCAAAAAATGAATTCAAGAGGACATGAGGAGAGAAAGAGAGGGTGTGCAATGTATTCTTATAAATCAAAATAGTGGATATTTCATATGCACATTTCAATTCACCATGTTATTTATTTATAGTACACAATTATGATTATTTGTACACATATTATAATTAAGATTAGGTGGAAAAGAAGCATGTTAGCATTGTTAATTAATTTGACACACCCTCTCACACTGAAAAAACTATATCCACAAAGAGAGGTACACCACATACAATTATAGTTGAGGTCAATACTTGGTGAAATCCCATTGTGATGCAACATATCAAAAATAAATTGTGCTTCCACATTAGCATAGGATTATTTCAATGACTGGTTTCACTACATAATGACATTATCAGGTTGGATGGCGCTATACTGCAGTGAAACTAATTACTCAAATATTAATGCAGGCAGAAATGCAGAGGCATACCTTACTGAATTGGCAAAATCTTTAAGGAAAGGCAATAGAACATCATAAAACTGAGTAGCATTGGACTCTTTGCAGTGTTTTTTGCTTTCTGTACCATTATTTGTTATATCTTTACAAAACATAATCTGAAATCATTGACCATTAAGCTCTAAAATGGTAAAAGGATTTTTTACGCATAATGACCACAATATCACTTGCTAATTAACATGGGACAACTTTAGAGACATCCCTATCTATGAATATTCATATGTTAGCTTGTTCGTCATACAATCAAAATTGTGTGGACAAAAATACCTCCAAAATTATATCAGATAAAATAAATACTATATGGCTAATTTAAAAAAATTCAGGTAGCGGAAGGTAGTTGTATTGGCCAGGTAACAACTTATCCTGTTTCAAAGAATTGGGTCCATTGTGGGATTCTTAATTCAGCACCATATCAATTTATTGAACTGCTCACCCACTTGGGCAGGAAGGAAGGAACATGGGTCAAGTGGTAGGCGAATTTAAAGAAAAATTAAATTGGCAAAAGAAAATGTGCGAAGAACTGATGAGATGGGTGCCAAGTACAAAACAAAAGAAAAGATTATGAAAGCCATGTAACACCAAATGGATATGAAATGTGGCCTGAAATACAAGGCTTACAGAGGAATGAAGGATTGAGGTACATTATTGGGGCCTATTACAGACAAATTAGAAGAGAAATTATTGGGATATTGTATGGTGAGGGAATAAAAGAGGTTGTTGGGTGAAATTCAAAGAAGACATAATAAGTAAATGGAAGAGATACAGAGAAGCAGTGGAAGGTTGAATACCATGAGAGAAGGGAGAATTGGTATGAGATGAAAAGAAAGGATGAGACAATGCTTTGTATAGCATGAAGGCTAGTAGAAAATATGAACTAAGAGGCATTAAGAATTTACATGAGAGGAAGTTTACAATGTTATTCAACAGTTGTTGTTGACCATTGAAAATATACTTCTAATCAGTATAATTTCAATAAAAATGGATTCATTAAACCCTAAGAGATGATCCATAATGGACGCACATACAAACTTAAATAAAAAATCTCTCCCCAAAGTATACATAATAAATCAAGTCACAATAATAATTTTAGTATGTGCTAACTATCTTGATGCAAAGTTTATACTATAAATGAGGCCAATGAAATAATTTTTATACATGGTAAACAATGTATTGCAATGATTAAAGAAAATGTGTAAAATGACAAAATGCATAAAGACCATGGATTAAACTATAGATAATTAAAAATTGAAGCTGGTCTATTGGATTTTGGCTCTTTCACTTACAATAAAATATGCTTTATTATTATCACTGAATCTGTGAGATTGTATCTGCTAAATATGCCGAAAGAGGAAGCTTTTTCCTACTTCATGAGCTAAGGGCATTAAAATTTTCTCAATGCTTTCATAATTACTTTTGAAAACTTTATCAAACTGTCCCCAAATCATGTTTTAGCAATAGGAAGCTCCATTCTATATATTTATATTTTTATTTGTGGAAAATTTTTTGATACATTGATATGCAGTAACAGTTTCCACATCACCCAAGTGGTGGTACTTTGGAAGATCATCAGAAACAGTATAAGTTGAAATGCAAACTTCCCTCGCCCTATATACTACCTTGATCAAAAAGTTCCCGGAATTTATTCAGAAAATTAAAAATACAAGTTTATTCATCTAAATCTATATTGTCCCCTTCAAAGTAATCCCCATCGACTGCAACACACTTATGCCAGTGCTTGATCCAATCCTCGAAACATTTTTATATTCAGTTTTCGGTATGTCCATCAGTGCTTCCTGCGAATTTTCCATTACTTCCTCTCGGCTGCTAAAACGCGTTCCCCGTACCGTATGGTTTTTTAACTCGATTGAACAGAAAGAAGTCACAGGGAGCCAAATCAGGTGAATTCGGTGGCTCTTGGATGGTATTTGTTGCATTTTTCGTCAAAAAATTACGAATAATGATAGCACTGTGCAACGATTTCTGGTCTCTTTCGGCGAATTGCTTCACGCAAACGTCTCATAACGCCCAAATAATACTCTTCTGGCCTTCTGGCAAAAATTCATGATGCACTACACCGTTGTAATCCATGAAAACCGTCAGCATTGCCTTCTGTTTTGACTGAAAACGACTTGGTTTTTTTTGGTCTCGGCTCATTTGGTGAACGCCATTCACTTGCCTGATGTCTGGATTGCGTGTCGTACTCATAAACCCACGTCTCGTCTCCAGTAATGATCCTTTTGATGAATGTGGGATCGGATTCAGCCTCGCAAATCATGTCTTTTGCGACGTCAACACGGTCTCTTTTTTGCATGAAATTGAGGTCTTTTGGCACCAACTTTGCTGCTACGCGACGGAAACCCAAATCATTAACCACAATGCCTTGGGCGGATCCATAGGCAATGTTCAAGTCCTCCGCTATTTCTCTGATGGTTAATTTGCGGTTATTGACCAACATTTCTTTTACTTTATCAATTTTTTCACCAACTTTCGATGTCGATGGTCTGCCACTGCGTTCATCATCTTCGATTGATTCACGACCACTTCTGAACCGCTCGTGCCACTGGTAAACGACCGTTTTTTTTAGAGAATCGTTGCCGAAACACTTTTCCAACATTTCCAACGTCCGTGCGCCACTAAATCCGTTTTTTACGCAAAATTCAATACAAGTTCGTTGTTGCATATTTAAATCCATTTCTGCAATTGTAAAAAATCGCCAACACACACAGAGATAGATGTACTCTTGGCTACGTAACTTTTGCAAATGTCAAGTTATGACACTAAGATTTAAAGGGAATATCAACAACAGATGTACCAATTTAACAAAAAAAACAGAACTGAAATCGGAACGATGGGAGTGCCACACGGTGGTTATTCCGGGAACTTTTTGATCAAGGTAGTATTTAATTGCTATTTTACACAGCCCTCACAACTTATATGCCGCAAGAATGTGCTTGCTCCGAGAACCTTTAAATATTTTATTTCCATTTCAAGTTTCCCCAATGCACATGATATAATATTTAATTTATAAATATTGTCAGTTATAAGATAATATCTGAAATTATTTTTTTATCTGCATAAAGGAAAGTGTATTATGTATTCTTGGGAATTTAGAAAAGAAATAATAAGGCAGTCATCTCTGAAATTATAATTTTAATTGGATATTGTTGACTATTATGAAAAAGGTCTTCAGATTTTAACAGAGTTCAAAGTTTTTGTGTTGTTGTGTTATTTTGTGGAAAATTGCCAATTTTAATTAATCATGATATTCCACCATATCACGCCTGAAACATCTCTTTTTATTAGAGTCCAAAGTTCTACTGTTTTATGATAAATAACAGCCTTATGTACACATATATCAATATGTAATAGCATTACTTATGAACCATAACACTGTGAAGAAAAAATTCTGCTATATGACCAAAATGCAGTTAGCAAGTGCTTTCACCATAGACAGTTCTACAACTTAAGAATGAAATTAATTATAATTTTCAATAGCTGATACACACACAATACTCAAAAAAAACACACACAGGTCATTCAAGTGAAGCAAAATTGAATTAGTCTTTTTGAAAGAAAATCAACAATGACAAAATTTCAGGATCACATAAAATATTCAGAGCAAAATACAAATAAAATTTGCAATAATTAGGCCAATTTTTAGTACTGCAGTTTTGGCAACAAAACAACCCATGTTTAAATTCAAATAATTAATGAGTAAAACCTAGAGGCACATTCTGTCAATTTGAACAAAAAATTATACACTAAGGAAACCATGCTACAAAAAAGCTCGATACAAAAGCAACTCATGCACACAGTACCCACACCACAGTCTAAAAAACTTAAATAAAGAAATTATAGAAAAGTCATCAGCAACAGATTAAGTAAACATGTGCAAAGCACCAAAAAATAAATATTCAAATTAAATTCTATAACCACCAGGTATTTAAAAAAAATGCACAAGAAAACAATTAATTAAAACAGGAGCTTTGGAAGCATTAAAAATTACTAATAATCAAAAGAAAAAAATACACTCAGTTAAATTTGTCAAACTTCATTTGCTATAATAGCTGCACGCCATTGTAGAAAACATCTTCCTATAAATTTTTAGGATGGCACTTTAGCACCACAGGAATGATTTTACTCAGCTCTACAATAGGAGGTTAAATCACTGGAATATACTATACATCTAAGGGATTGATACAAGGATTTTGTTTTCCCAAAATACAAAATGGTAAGGAAAGAACAAAAGAGAAGCACAAACTTGATCTTGTGAACTAAGTAACCTAGTGAGTACTAATTACTTGGTTCAATTATCCTGATAATTCAAATTTTCTATACCTTCAGTAACTTCTTCCTTCTTTCTCATTCCTAAGTTATATATATATATATATATATATATATATATATATATATATATATATATATATATATATATATATATATAGTATGAGTTCTGTTTGTCTATAGTTTATATATATATAGTGTATATATATAGTTTATATTTATAGTTCTGTTTGTCTATAGTTTATATATGTAGTAGAGTTTCTGTGTATATAATATGAGTTCTGTTCCTAACTCCTCTTGAGAAAGGTGGTTGCACCACCGAAAATTCGAGAACTAGTGAGTCCCTCTTTTATATGTTTTAGTTTCTGTGTTTGCTATGACTATTTAGTGAATTATATATATATATATAAACCATAAACACAGTAATCAACCCGAAGGTCGGTTTAGTAGGTGATGGTAGAGCTCACACATGTACCAAGCCCGACGGCATGTGAATATTCACGCATCAGGGTAGGGGGGCCAGTTCCTTTCCCTGTGCCGGTTATGGTTTCCCAGGAAGATCTGGTACCCGAAAAATCAACTAGCTTGGGTGGAGCTGCACGTGCCCAAAGAGCCTTGCCCGGGAATCGAACCTGGGACCCTCTGGTCAGCAGGCCAACGCTCTACCTGCTAGACCACCGCGACCCGATATATATATAATGAAATAAGGACAATTTGCACTTTTCCACAGTTTATTTGACGTACGACGCGTTTCAACTCACAGAGTCATCATCAGGTACAAGACCATACTTATACTCTTGTACCTGATGATGACTCTGTGAGTTGAAACGCGTCGTACGTCAAATAAACTGTGGAAAAGTGCAAATTGTCCTTATTTCATTATGATGAACTTCCATGACCTCAAGCCTGAATCTGTTGAACAGATTCAGGCTTGAGGCTATATATATATATATATATTCAGGCTATATATATATATATATATATATATATATATATATATATATATATTTTTTTTAAGGTAATCTACCGGTTAAGGTAGGTTTTTGGATGGACCCAACTATCAAATAAACATTTTGTGACTCCCCACCTAGCAAACTAATCTATATCAGGTCCCTCTTCATCTCATATATATATATATATATATATATATATATATGTATAAACTTGGAAAAGACGCTCTCCGGCGATGCACAAACACACAAACACTAACACAAAAAACACCACACACATAGAAACATAAAAGAAGGACACTTACATTGGATATTTACGTTTCGACGGCACGGCCGTCGTCATCAGATTCTGATGACGACGGCCGTGCCGTCGAAACGTAAATATCCAATGTAAGTGTCCTTCTTTTATGTTTCTATGTGTGTGGTGTTTTTTGTGTTAGTTTATATATATATATATACACAAACATACATACATCCTTGATTACTAATTAATTTTACCTTTCTTTTTTTATTTGCCCTCATCTGCCTTTCAGAAAGGTGTGTCCACGAGTGCATCTATTCAGATTCACGCATCCATCCCCTATGAGGCAGGTCACCAAATTAATGTCTACTCAACAGTTTCTCTCACTATTTCACAAGCCAAAGTATGAACTAGGTTGAATCGAAACAATGCGTAAAAAAAATTCAATATAAACAGAATTATATGTTATTGTCCTTAACAAAAGACAATGTACGAATAAAAAAATTCAGCTATGTTACATCCACATAAATGCCAGGTATTTCACATGAACACTGGTTAAGCCAGCATGTAAGAAACAATTTCTGGGTACACGTGATTTTCTGGGGAGGGGTGGGATTGAGCTTTCACATAGACCAGGCAAGGGCCTGAATAATGCCCTTATACTGTGCATCCACCTGACTCTAATTCCTTAACCAGTACCATAACTCATAACTATCATTTATTGCAGATTTTCATCATTTTAGCATGGGCATCAGCATCTAATTAGTTCTAAGAAGATGAACTACAATTTCGATTGTTACAAGAAGAATGTCGGAGCAGTGAATGGTTGCTGAGGGTACAAGGATGGGAGTTCCTAGCTAATGCACCAGAACTAAATAATTCACCTCTGCTTCAACACATGTTAAGTTTTGATTTCTCAATTTCCATTGAATAAGTGATGAATTAGCAGTGCTTAATATGGATTAATGAATATTAATTCATACTAACATATTATTAACATGTCCATTTATTTAATGCAACCCTGCTTACCCAACTAGCTTTGTGTAAACGATTATTGCCATCTAAATTGCATGAAATTCATGCCTACCAATTTATCTCAGAGCAATTACTCATACCATTTGGGTAATGGACTAGCATTGAGCACAATGTTCACTACTTCACAGCAGGTTTTAAGTGGCACTGTTCATCCACTCCATTAAAATTGTGTAACCAGACTTCAAAAGAGAATTGCTAGTTAGGTAAAACCACAAAGAAAAAGTAGCATTAGACACCTCTTCGCATGCACACATGCTTCGCTGACTGAAAAATATGTTGTAAAGGATGTTTCCAAAATTAACAATTTCAATTCGGCAGCTTGTAGGGATCAATAAATGTAATTTAATGTAATTTCGTGGCCTGTGGGTCTGTGATGGAAAATGTAACAAAGTATGATGCTTAAATAGATCAAGTTTCAGAATTTTGTACCTGCATGACAGGAAAGAAACAACGATAATAGTGTTCTTCGCCATAAATTTAGAGGAAAACTATTTATTACAGAAAAATGCAAATGAATGAATATTTAACCAAGCCATTTCCCTTCCCATTTTTTTAAACACTACAGAACGCTAACTGACTACATCATGTACCCCCTGGAACTTAATCATTATTGAGGAGCATTCTATAGTTAAGGCGTTTATGCCTTCAACGAGAGCTGGGAGACATTTTTTGGGGGAAGCTGAAGTCGATTCAGTCGCAACAGAGCAGCTACACCTAAATGGGTATCGTGCTCAATTGTATTTGGGTGCAGGGCATTGTGCACTAAGGTTGAACTTGAACAGGAGACTTTGAGGTGATGGTCATGGACATGTATCCATGCCACATTAACTACTATGGAAAAAACTGAAACTGACATTTCCACTTTTAGTATGTTTCCATTTTTCCTGCCTCCATAGGATATCTCCCAACAAACCCCTCTCCTCACCCACCATTCCAAGTACTTCCTCATTTGTTTTCCTTTCGGTCCATTTCACCTTCTCCATTCTTCTCCATACCCACATTTCAAAAGCCTCCAATCTACGTCTATCCTCCTGCTTCAGTGACCACGTCTCCGCACCGTACATAGCTACCTACGCTTCATACCAAAGTTTTTACGAGTCTTTTCTTAACCTCCGTACTCAACGTCCCCATCATCAACTCCCTCCTCCTTGAAAAAACCTCCTTGCCTAGCGCAATTCTTCTCCTTATGTCCCTACTACTTTGACCGTATTGGTCTAAAAAACTTCCGAGATACGTAAACTGTTCTACCAGCTCTATTTTTTCCCCTCCTATTTTTATGTTCGCTTAGCCTTTTTCTTTCTGGAAAATCGCATAACCTTTGTTTTTATTAATATTGATTCTCATCCCATATCTGTCGCACTGTTCCTCCAATTCACTCAGCAATGCTTGCAACCCGTTGGCTGACTGATCAACTAATGTTTGGTCATCAGCAAACCTAACCGATTTTACGAATTCCCCTCCGAATTTCATTCCTACCTCGTTCTTCCCATGCCTCTTTAATCATTTCCTCCACATATACGTTGAACACCACCGGTGACAATGGGCAACCCTGCCTTACACCTCTTCCTAACACTGCCCATCCGGACTCTCAGCTCCCCACTCGCACCTGAGCAGTCTGAGACATGTACAGGTTGCGGATCAGTCTCCTGTCCCTTCAATCCATTCCTATTTTCTGCAATACAAACATTAGTTTTTCCCAATTCACTCTATCAAATGCTTTTTTGAAACCTACGAAACAGGCATATACGTCCTGATTGTGTTCTATATTCCTCTTGATTAGTGATCCCATTACTGCAATGGCATCATGCATACCTCTTCCTTTCCTAAACCCAAACTGATCATCCCCTAAGTAATCATTTGCCTTACTCTCTATCCTTTTGTGGATGATCCTGAGAACAACTTTAGCAGCATGGGATATTAAGCTTATTGTTCTGTAATCCTCATATGACATATTCTTTACTTTTTTGGAATAGGAACTAACACTGATCTTACAAAGTCTTCCGGCCAGATTCCTTCCTCATAGATACTACGAATAAGTCCAAATAGTCTTTCTCCCACATTTCCCTACACATTTCAATAGTTCCACAGGAATGTTGTCTACCCCAATGGCCTTATTTAGTAGAACATTCTAAGAAATTTTGCAAAATGTTCAAGTAGTACATTATGCCGCATAGACCATAAAACACAGTAATCAACCTAAAGGTCTGTTTGGTAGGTGATGGTAGAGTTCACCCAGTACAGCCCAACAGGATGTGAAATTTTCACATCAGGGTAGGGGGGGCCAGTTCCTTCCCTGTGCCGGTTATGGTTTCTCAGAAAGATCTAGTACCCGAAAAATCAAATAGCTTGGGTGGAGCTGAAGGTGCCCAGAGTGCCTTGCCCAGGAATTGAACCAGGGCGCCCTCAGGTCAGTAGTCCAATGCTCTGCCCCTGGACTATCGTGACTCACATTAGCTGAGTAAACTACAGATGTTAAACTTTTCTACTACCATGCATAACACTTTTTTTTAGGCAATCTACCAATTAAGGTAGGTTTTTGGATGGACACAACTATCAAATAAACATTTTGTAACTCAAAACAAAACCCAATGTAGTAACCTACTCGACATCAGGTCCCTCTTCATCTCTTGTGTACTTCCTTACTCCCTTCATCCCGTCCAACATCCCTATCCTGTTCCTGCCCTTTCCTCGCTTGCCCAACATAACACATTATTGAGCAATATTTCCACAAGTTAGTGAGCCAAGTGATGGAAATATTATGAACATAATGTGTACACATCTATGGCGAAAAGATTAAAATTTGACAAAATTATGTATTTTAAACAATGCATATTTACATACAAATTTAGATACAAATAATAAAATTTTAAACAATAGTACGTGTTAGTGCCATTACAGCAAATTTCCTGCAAAAGTAGTTATAATTTACAGCTTTTATTTTGTATCATCACGTAATAACATGATACAATATCATGATATAACATGATGACATAATGGGAAATCGATTCACTAAGTTGCCTAAATTTTATCTAGATGTTCCCCATGATACAAGGTCCACACTACAAATACCACTGCGAGTCCCCACAAGTATATAGTTCACAGGGTGGTCAACTAACACAGGTTACACAGGGGAGCCACTCTGGAATGGTTACAGTACAACAGTAACTGATATGGGAAAGGCTGCTGAAAATTCCAGAGAATTGCACTGCAAGACATACGTTTTATGGAATCTGATCATTATGACCAGTCTTGCAACAAATAAAAAGCATAAGAGGTTTTCACTACCATTGCTCCCTAACAATGACTCAGCCCTGTTTTGGTTATCCTAGGTGCCTAAAAGATATAGTCACACACTGGAACAGAAATGGATACCTTTTAGCAAAGGGAAAACAATAAATTCCATTTAATTTCTACTCAAGGGAAACGCTCTTCATATTGCATTCGAAATTCTCACCAATGCCTTGTTCCCTAAATTTTCCAGTTAGACTCGCATCTGCCCCTTCAACTATGACATGCACATATTCTCTTTGGTGTAAATAACTCTTACTCCAAAGAGCAAGTACCTTCCAATGATGGAAAAAAACACTATGTACATCCTATTCTCAGTTTCTCTCATCAAATAGCAAACGTCACCTTGAATGAAGTAAACAATAAAAGTAAAGTCTGAAAAAACTTTTTTTTGAAGACTTATGAGTGAAATGGAGACCTCTAATTATTAACTGTGATCATTAAGTCTTTGATTTCCTTAAAAAAGTAGTCTTAGAGTCATAAAAGAATCACGGTGAAAGTTCAAAAGTTTAAAGGTAGTTCAAAAAGGTTCAAGGAAATGGCCTTCTGGTATGTTCTAAGGAAGCTTTATTGGGCCTCCTGATATTTCACTAATAATATTAACAACAGGAGTTCTTATGTAATCGGAATATTTATTTGACAATGCTAATTTAGTATACAGAGGATATTTAGGTCCATAAGACGCACTCCTTTTCCTTATTTATACAGCGCGTATTTTAGGGAGACAACATTTATATTTATTTGCAAGAAAGAAATTCCAAATTTTTGAACAAAGAAAGTTGGTGTATTAGCTGATCTTCATACTGCGAGCGGTTTATTCACGAACAAATTGTCGCGGAATTTCGGACGATGGAACCCAACATTAACGCGATTCCCGGCACAACTACAAATCATCATTGGTAATGGATCACTAGCCCCGTTATCGCAACATGCACTACAGTGGAAAATCGAATGAGTAGTTACAATGATAACGCACGACAAAAATCCGCGTTCGCACCGTAGATTTCTTACGTCGTCGTTAAGAAGCATACTCATGCTATTTGACCACAATATTACTGACACTTACCACTCAATACTTTTGAATCAGACAGCATTTATTTTACGCAACTGCTAAGTTACCCCTGACAGAACATACTCCGCGGAAAAATTACCTTTTTTAAACGTTATGTGATTGTCACTCCGTTAGCACGCAAATAGAACTTTCGCAGTAACTATGTTTAATGTGGAATATGTAAGTTTTGTTCGGGACGTGGTAGTACAGTAGGTGGAGTTAGAAAGTTGGAAAATTAGTGGGAATTTAGAAAATCGTTAAGACGTCAAAGGCCAGGTCGCGTCAAGATAAAAATACAAGGAATGATATATCTGATGACAACCGGGATGAGATCATGTAAGATTATCAGATAACCAGGGCGAATACCAAATAGGAATTTCGGAGGGCGTTCAGCGAATTCAAAGGGTAAAAATTTAGTGAAATTTTAACGAGAATCCAAAACAATTTAGGTCCTATATCAGAGGTTCGTGGAACTAAATCTAAATACAGTTAATTCATTCAAAAAAGATAAAGGCGAAGGAGCACCTAGCGATTTGGAAAATTCCAATTTGATAAATTCCTTCTTTCAAAGCATTTTCATCAATTTTTCACAGAATGCCTTTGATAGCTTACCAACTCATTTCCACCAACCGATGCCAAAAATTGGCATTTCACATAATGGAATAGAACATTTTCTGAAAAATAATAACCCTAACAAAATCCCTATCAAATATCATATTGGACATTATAGGAAGAGATTGGGAAATTGCACCGTATCTAGAAATAATATTTAAGAAGTCCCTAGCGGATCACAAGGTCCCCAGCAACCGGTAAACAGCTAATGTAAAACCCATATTTAGAAGAGGAAACGGGATAGAACCGAGGAATTACAGACCTACCCACTCGCATCCATATCATGCAAGGACATGGGACATAAAATAAGCCCACAAAAAAATGTACTCGTTTAAAAAAAGGAACTATAATGACTTAAAATGAGTATTACAAAGTTAAGTTGTACATTTTAAGAAATGCGGTAAACACCGAAATACTGAGGATAGGTGGAATCACTTCACTGGCATCAGGCGCTAAGCAGTCAACAGGTTCATTCCAAGTAAATTGATAAAAATTACACGAAACCTAGACGGTACAACGCGGATGTTAGAAAATCATTACGATGTCGAATGCTATGCCACGCCAAGATGAAAATCATTATTATTAGGTAATCTACCGTTGAAGGTAGGTTTTTGGATGGACACAACTATCAAATAAACGTTTTGTGACTCCCCACCTAGCAAACTAATCTATATCAGGTCCCTCTTCATCTCGGTGTACTTCTTTCCTCCCTTCATCCCGTCCAACATCCCTATCCTGTTCCTGCCCTTACCTCGCTTGCCCAACATTCTCCCCTCTATTACCCTCTTCAACATTCCACTACCGCTCAATACGCCTTTCATCCATTTTTCCTGCCTCCATAGGATTTCTCTCAACAAACCCCTCTCCTCACCCACCATCTCTAGTACTTCCTCATTTGTTTCCTTTCGGTCCATTTCACCTTCTCCATTCTTCTCCACAAGGAGCGATATTTCTAGTAATAAATGGAATGCACGCCACGATGTCTGTAACGATGCAGTCCTACGCTGGTGAATACGTGGCTCTTATGGTCCGTTTCACTGCGTCGTTTCTGAGCTTCGATCAAAGGTTGACGGGAAGGTTACTCTTCTGCAGAAGTACATGGCTCTCCGTGGAATTGCGAAAAAGCGCCGCGCCAATGGGACTGCGCGGATTCGCCTGACTGCAACAAGCGGCAGAATGATTGAAAAGCAGCAGTAGCGTCAGACGTGTGATGGTCCCATTGAGGGAGAGCGCAGGCCACGAGGGCGTGAGCCAGCGCCTGGTGCATTCCCGGTCCTCTTTGCCAAATATTTAAACTTTGAATGAAGTGAGGGTCAGTGCTAGAGATGCATACAATAGTTCATTCAATATGAATCAGCATCTGACGGAAAATGCTATAAGGGATTCGATAATGATTAGAAAACGATCACGTTAAATATTCAGGCAACCGTAATATCAAGGAAACATAAAAGTCGCAGAATAGAATCACCATAACCAAAGCAGCGTCTTCCGAATGTCTACGATAGCTTACCAAATCCTTTCCGTCAACAGATTCCAAAAATCAAGATTTCATATACTGGAATAGAACCTTTGCTGAAAATATTAACCCTAACAATTCTTCTATCAAATACCAGCTCGTATATTTAAGGAACTAGCGTCGGAATTGCAACGTATCTAAAAATCATAATAAAGAAGTCCCTAGTAGATCCCAAGGTACCCAGGAACTGGAAAATGGCTAAGATGACACCCATACTTAAAAATAGAGAGAGGGAGGAACCAAGCAATTACAGATCTATTTCCCTCACAACCATAACACGCCATTGATCATACTATTGCTAGTTCGACAGTGAGAACCTGAATAATCAAAAGTTATTGATGAAAAACCAGCACGGTATCCGAAAGGATAATTCCTGCGAGACGCAAATTGATTCCCATCTTTGGTTCGGCAGTGAGCAATGTTCCAATGGACGCAGTTTTTCTTGATTAAAAAAAAACTTTTGACGAAGTACCTCATGGTAAACTTCTCATAATGCTAGAAACCTATGGCATAGAAAACAATATCCTGGGCCGGATTGTAGACTTTTTGAATGGTGGTGTACTATGTGTCTTGGATTAAGCACGCTCAAATCCATAGTCACTTCGGGTGTTCCCCAAGGATGTGTGTTATCAGACCTCTTTTTCTCCTTCTATTTGTGAACGACATTATCTCCGTGGTCATAGGGAAGACATTTCTTTGCCGACGATACTTGACTTGAAGAGATAGCCAGTCCTGATAATACATTAGCTTCAGCAGACCTTAATACGAAACGTTTGTGTGGCATTTGGTAGTTATAATTTAACTTAAAGTTGAAGTTTTAACTAAAAGTTTGTAGTAATGAATTTTTGAATTGGGAGCAGCTCCCTTCCGAAGGCCTACTGCATCACAAATGCCGAAATAAAAATTGTACACTCGACTAAATACTTGGGCGTGACCCTTGGCTGCGACCTCTTCTGGGTGAAACATACGTGGGGAATATGCAGACAAGCTAACAACAAATTACGATTTATTAGAGAGAGTATTGGCGAAATGTCACGAGAAGATTTAAATGCTATCTTTCGCTAGTAAGGCCTCATTCAGATATGCTGCTAGTATCTGGGATCCTCAGAAGTTGGATTGATTGCCGCATCAATTCGTATGCAGCGCAGAGGACCCAGATTTGTTAAACGTTCTTATGATAAACTGAAGAACGCATCAAAATTATTAGAGGAGCAAGTTTGGAGATCACTCACGCAATGAAGGTGATATTTATTTTTAAATAAATTTCACGAATTGGAAGGTCCCTTAAGTAATGGTGCCGAAAATGTTTTACTAGCCCCATCGTAATACGGTAGCAGATATCATGTAAATAAAATTAGAGAGATTTCGAGTAAAACATTGATTTAGGATACCATTTTTCCCATGAACGAGAAGGAATCAGAAAAAATTATCCGGCCGCACTAAAGAGGAGGGGAGTATTTTTATTTTTTCATTCTTGCTCACCTAGTTTGTGATTTGTTATCTCATGCAAATTTACTTTGTATTTATTTAATTGCCCTCGCGTTACCTACAGCTCCGTACGTAAGCGTAGGGTAGTTTACCTCACTTAGATACCATTGAATACATGTATACTGTATGCGCCTATATTTATCTTGAATTTCCCTATTTGAATTATTTTACAGAAATATATTGTAACTAAATATTAAGAGAAACCTAATTTTCGATCTCGCATGCCTGGCGTGTAATCACCTGCCAGACACACGGCCAGCGGTGGCTTGCAGGGTACCATGTAGACTACAATATGCAGTATATATTCTCAATCTCCTCATCGAAGACGACCACTTACGTCTTCAACTCAATGTCAATCAGTCTCTCCGTTACATTGCTTAAAGTGTTTGAGGCTCGGATTTCTTAAATTCCGGGTTGAAAATTCAGTCCCATTGCAAAAATGTGTTAGTATGCTAGTAATTGTTAACTATTGTAATGGGCAACTTTCTTTCCTGTCTAGTAGCACGGTTTCTGTCGTTCGGATTTTTTTTCAAAAATAATATCCACAAATTCGTACTCAAACCATCAAGCACCCCAAAAATTGGTCATATCTCATGCAGCTGTTAAAATTTTGGCATTTTGTCACTAAATTGCCTCCAGATGGGATGCACGTGTGTTCGCAAGACCTCTCAAAAGTTTTCTTTCGTGCCATAGAGGCTAAGCGAGATGGCAAGCGACTCCGAAATTCCCCAGCAAAAACATGTACCTCAACATTTTGACGAAGTCCACCTTTCTGCAGCTGCCAGTTTTTCTTTCCGCTGACAACCGTGCGACAGTTTGAATGCATTGCCCCAACAGAAGGGTCACGGTCGGAATGTTCGCCCGACGGAGTAAAGAAAACGAACAACTTTCCACGTAACTTTCGCGTAACTAGCATAGTGCCCGTAAACATTCAATGAAGTACACCAGCTATCTTTACAGACCACTCACACTCGCCACCTGAGGACATAACAGAAATCTAACTAAACCAACAAAATTGAAGAGTACAAGAGGTTTCGTCTCGGATAACACATTTTTACGAACAAAATCTAATTTTACACATTGACTCGGCCGAAAAGTGGAGCGCTTGACGCTGTTTGCGAACGTAATTTTTTTGACTGATTCGAACCGAGTGTTTTCTAACAAGTGTTAGGAAAGTGATTGACCGGCTAAGCTGGGTGGTAAATCCAAAATTTTTATTTGGAAAATTTTTTTGGGGCGACCGCGTGCGCAGTGACGTGTTGTAGCAGGCGGAGGACGCGGGGCACGACGCGACGGCGGAGGGAGGGCGTGGGTGGAGAGGGCAGGAAAGAGAAGATGCGCACATGGCTGCCAGTTGCCGCCGTCCCACGCTTGGGGTCTCGCCAAGCCCTTACACGTTTAAACGGTATCGAAACGGTTACGAACTTCGCCACAAAGCATTCCCATTCCGTAATCATCCTTACGTTTCCTGGCGCTATCATCTTCAGTGCTTCAGGCTTCCCACCATTCATTTCTCTCTCGCCCTCTTTTCTTTCATAATGGTTTCGTTGCGCCTCAAAATTTGTCATGGCGTCCGCAAACCACGCTGCAATTATCTATTCTCTGTGCATTTGTAAACTTACTCAGCTTCTTCGCCAGATCCTTACCTTTTTCTAGGAGAAACGTTAAAGATAAAGAGTGATAACCACCATCCACGTCTTATTCTGTCAGTTAAACATCTCAAATTCAGCCACACATTTTTCAAGAATTTCATAAAGAACTTTCCCAACACAAGCAACTGTGCCGGATTGCATCCTTAATGTCGGACATGAAATATTTCTAGATCTAAATAACCTCATTACTTAGGAACAAAAAAAAGAGACGGCTGAAAATGTTCCGTGGAATAAAAAGTATCATTTCTTCGACTTATAGCTCCGTGGTTTACGTTCCATTTCATCTATAACATTTAATTGGATTGAAAAAAAACTTTTTCAACTGCGGTTACGGTATTAGTTTTAATTGAAAAAGCACGGGTTTTCCCAGTAGTTTGCGAATTATTACTCAAGAGAAGTCCCACAGAAAAGGAATGGCTGAATAGTTACTGATTATACTGGTGTGATAACACGTCATGATGTTGAATAATCATGATGAAAACTTGAACCAAAGCGTGAAGATTTAAATTTAGGCAGGAATTTGAATCGCCTGACGAAACTATTCAGGGCACAATACCTCGACACAGAAAAAAAAACGATTTGTGGAACGGAATTAGGCGAAAAATTCGAGGACAAACCTGTTCTTCTCGCATTATCTTGGGCTCGAGCAAGTTGAATTGACCTGGCAGGGCACGTTTAGGCTAATGAACTTTGCTTTATTGGGTATCTCTTTCAAAATGAACGCATCTGCGGGACAGCTCGAAGGAATTAGGTTCGAATTCCATCCCAACATCACCAACTAATGATGACTAAGATGAACGATGAGTTAGAGGATATAATCGCGTGTGTTCCTGCAGGGAAACATTTGATAGTGATGGGGGATTGGAATGCGACAGTAGGCGAAGGAAGAGATGATGATGAAGTGAGGTATGGGTTGAACGTGAGGAGAAAGCAATTGAATTCTGCAGGAGACAGGGGTTAGTCATCACCAAAACATGGTTTAGACACCACAAAAGGCGTAGGCATACATGGAAAATGCCAGGTTACTCAGAAAGGTATCAGTTAGATTATATTATGGTTAGGCACAGGTTTCCGATCAGTGTGATAAATTCGCATAGTTTCCCAGGAACGGATGCGGACTCGGACCACAATTTAGTTGTTATGAAATGTAACGTCCGTTTCAAAAAGATAAAGCAAGGGCGGTGGGTTAAGAAATGGAATGTAGAAGCATTACATGGATTAACAAGGAAGGAGTATCATCAGGCTGTAGAGAAAAGCATGGATGACGGTAAAGAGCTGAGTACAATCGAAGAAAAATGGGAATGTATCAAGAAAGTAATATCGGAAGCCGCAAAATACACGATAAAAACCGTTAACGGGAAAAGGATAAGGAAACCATGGGTAACGGATGAGATGGTTGCTAAGATGGATGAGAGAAGAAGATGGAAGATTGTAAACACAGAGTTAGGCAAAATGAAGTATAAAGAGTTAAACAATAAATTGAGAAGGGCCACAAATAAAGCAAAAGAAGAATGGTGGAAAACGCAATGCGAGGATATGGAAAGTTTACAGAGGAAGGGTGAAATGGGTGTGCTATACAGCAAGGTTAAGTTATTATCGGGAAGTAAGAAGGCAAGATCTGTGCTAACAGTTAAAGATAAGTGAGGTAAGATAATAGTTGAACCAGAAAAAAACCAAAGAGAGATGGAAGGAATGCATAGAAACACTGTAAGGTAAAGAACTTAGGCCGATAAGGTTAGACATAGAAAAGGAACATGACGTAGAGAAGATAGCTTAGGTCCAGGCATACTCGACGATCACATAGAAAAGGCATTAAAGGAGATGAAAGCAAATAAGGCCGTGGGGGTAGATAACGTTCCAGTGGAACTGTTGAACTGTTTAGGAAAATGTGGGAAGAAGATCCTTTTTGGACTGATGCGTAGTATCTATAAGGAAAGTATCTATAAGGAAGGAATCTGGCCGGAAGATTTTGTGAGATCAGTGTTAGTTCCTATTCCGAAAAAGTCAAAGGCTACATCATGTGAGGATCACAGAACAATAAGTTTGATATCCCACGCAGCTAAAGTTATTCTCAGAATCATCAACAAAAGGATAGACAGTATGGTAAATGATTACTTAGGGGAGGATCAGTTTGTGTTTAGGAAGGGAAGAGGCACGCGTGATGCCATTGCAGTAATGAGATCACTAATTGAGAGGCATATAGAATATAATCAGGACGTATTTGCTTGTTTCGCAGATTTCGATAAAGCGTTTGGTGGTTCAGTGCGATACATATGGCATGAGAATCAATATTTATAAAACAAAGGTTATGCGATTTACCAGAAAGAAAAAGGCTAAGCTAAACATTAAAATAGGAGGGGGGAAAATAGAGCAGGTAGAACAGTTTATGTATCTCGGAAGTGTTTTGGACCAACACAGTCAAAGCAGTAGGGACGAAAGAAGAAGAATTGCGCTAGGCAAGGAGGCTTTCTCAAGGATGAGGGAGTTGAGTAGGGAGGTTAAGAAAAGAATCGTAAAAACTTTGATATGGAGCGTAGCTCTGTACGGCGCGGAAAGGTGGTCGCTGAAGCAGGAGGACAGACGTAGACTGGAGGCTTTTGAAATGTGGGTATGGAGAACAATGGAGAAGGTGAAATGGACCGAAAGGAAAACAAATGAGGAAGTACTGGAGATGGGGGGTGAGGAGAGGGGTTTGTTAAGAGAAATCCTATGGAGGCAGGAAAAATGGATGAAAGGCGTATTGAGCGGTAGTGGGATGTTAAAAAGGTAATAGAGGGGAGGATGTTGGGCAAACGAAGAAAGGGCAGGAACAGGATAGGGATGTTGGACAGGATGAAGGGAGGAAAGAAGTACACAGAGATGAAGAGGGACCTGATGTAGAGTAGGTTGCTAGATTGGGTTTTGTTTTGAGTTAGAACATATTTATTTGATAGTTGTGCCCATCAAAAAACCTAACTTAACCGGTCGAGTACTTAATAATAACACCAATTAAGTCAAAGGTGCTTGCTTATGTATTAGGAGAAAAGAAAATGGGGTCTGGAGTACCAAAAACAATGTATAACTATACTACAACGGTTTACATTAATGGAGGGCAAAGATATTATAATGTGAATTAATTACATTTCAATTGATGCGTTGAGAGGGCTATTTTAACCTTAGCTCAACCTTAAGGCTTAATCAATATTTATTTATTTAGCTAGATATCATGGTTTACTCTGGACAAATTCTCCGAGAGAAAAGGGGAGTCCTTCTTAGGAACTTGAATGAAACTCGGCGGTGAATAAGCTTATTCTTAAACAAGAACATTTTAGGGAATTAATTTCCGAAAATGTGGATTAAAATCATTCGCAGAAATTTAACTTCTTTCCACCCTTGAGTCAGAATTCGGTTTATAAGAAACATGGCATATTTCCAGAGTATGAACGTGCTTCGAGGTGCATGACTGGTGATGATTGACTATCTCCTTAGTTAGGCCGTAGGTTCAAGGTACCCGAAAATTTACCGTTTCTCAGAGGATTAAGGGGTAACGTTGATTCAACTTTAGATTCGCTAGCCAATATTTTGGTTAGAGGCCATCGCCATTGGTTACAAAAATATAGCAATTTCTTTCCATGTGTGTCTACGACGGACTTAGGAAAACGAAGCGAATGAAGGGGTGCTCTCTAAATGCATCTCCTGTTAATGGCAATTCTTACCTGCGTTTTTTTCCGTAATCTCTTTCCTTACGGGGAGGAATTGACTCGGCATTCACCCTAGCCCGCTACGAAAATCGGGGTTCTATTCGGAATGCATTCACAGGAGCATAAAACCAAGTAAAATCTGCGTGCACGACACGACAATTGAGAACGAATATAAGACAATACAACGATTTATCCGTAACAAGGTTGGATTGCAATTCTCATTACTGAGTTATCCAACATTTTAATGAATTAATACATGGTACTTCACGGGAATTCGTATCTGTTTTTAAAAAAATAGTGTTTTCGGAGATAGCCTACCGTCAAAAAATTGTCCTTAAGTCTCTAACTCTTTCAGAATGTTTTACTGAAGAGATGTTTATACTTAATGTAGAGTGCCGAGTCGAGTGCTATGTAGAGCAGCTAGGTTAGTGAAAACTTATAATGAACTAGGTAACGGATTTTAGAAAATATTAGATGAATTGGGATGGTTGCCACCAGTTGACCGTAGGCTTAAATACAGGTTAAATTTACTGCGTACATTTGAGGCGGGTTACTTATCTGAGGATGTTAAGGACATATTACACGACCCCAATTACTATGGTAGAGCAAATCACCAACGTAAAATCAGGGAGAATTATTGTAGGATGGAGAGTTTTAAAATGTCGTTTTTTCTTCAAACCATTACAGATCAGCATAGATATAACAGCAATCGCGTAGGTGATAATTTAAATTATTGGGGCATGTATTTGCCAATATTCTGCATGTTTCTTTCTACATGATCACCTTTTTACTTATTAGACCTATATTTCTGACAGCACTACGGCATAATTTGAATATACGTATCTCACTGTTGAAAAGTGTTGCACGTAGGTACTTTTTTTCGTGTGATTAAAGGTTTATCGAGTGCATGAACAAACTGATATTTGTGTAGAGGTGACACGATTTGGTTTTCCATGTGGTTTTATTATTTTACGGGTGGTGACCTAACGCCCCCCGCCACACGCCCCCGTGGCGACTTGCGGAGTTTTATGGAGATGTACGGGAAAGTACTGCCTTCACAAAAAAATCGACTTCGGGATTTCCATGGAAATGCATACATTCGTATGTTGATAAGAGTCACAAGAAACCTATTACACATACACACAATGATAACGCTCCGAAAATGGTCTAAATACGCCAAGGAGACTTTAATTTCCATTGAAATCCCTAATTCGAATTTTTCCATGAAACGAATACTTGCCTCTTAAATAGGTGAAGCATGGAAAACACACCTCTTCATAGTTGGACGTCTAACATTTGATAACAGAGGGTGTAACATGATTTTTTCGACTGCAAGTAAGATGTCGGCAAAGTGATCAAACCAAACTGATACACACGCTACAAGGGCGTGGAGTTAATGAATATACGTATCGCACAGTAATTTGGCTCCAAGCAGAATTTACGCATTTCAAACTGCCCGCCAGTCTCTTATGCGCTTTTTTGTGCCCTGTGCTTTAACTACGGAGAATGACAATGTGGTCAGCGTCCAGTCCATGCTATCAATTGGTCATGCGCGCCCGCTTAAATTATAATAAATAAGGTTACACTAAACAACAATTTGTAGGTTTAATGAAGGAAATAGCTAATACAAAACTCATGTAACATCGTCCTCGTTTGGAAATCTATTTCTAGCTGCCTCCCGAGCGATACTTTCATCGTTCTAGTAGGTCACAAACCGTCCAAAGATGGATGGACACGTTAGTGACGTAAATGAGATAGAATAAATTATAATTCACAATCATAGTAATAAGCGAGTTCAGAATCAGTGGTCGATCGCATTGCATTCCAGTAATGCCACGACCTTGTAGTTAGATATACGGCTAATATTTCTTTGATTTCTATACGCATTCAGTACGTAAAGCGCTGGCCTAGAGAACGGGGGCCCCGGATTCTACTCCGGGTGACTGACTCCTCTAGACATTTTCAGCCCCACCTAAGCCTGTGATTTTTCCGGTCCTGCATCTACCGGGGAAACCACTGGTGGCACAGGGAATGGATCCCACCCCTCTACCCTGATTTGTGAATTTTACGCGCCGTTGGGCTTAGTACCGGGTGAACTCTAACTTTATCTATCACACAGGCATTCGGATTGATTACTATTGTTGGTGGGCTTCTTACTCACAAATTTGCTTTTATTTCTATTCCAACATATTAGCGAATGAGAATTAACTAAAATTGAATAGCACCACACGGAAATTATATTCCCCACAAGGTATCAGAATTTCAGATTAAAAAAATAAAACTCATTTGTGAAAAAGGAGAATACGACTACACTGCTACAAAAATACGCATTAATTCACCCTTGTATTTTTTGCGCAATTTCGGCGAAAACCTAGCTAACCGTAAACCCTACAACAAGCGTTAGTTAAGTTACAACCAGATTGCGCGTCATCTTTTTTTAAGAATGTGGATATAATGACATGAATAATCTAATCCCTTTGATTTTCGGATTTTAGTCCATTGCTTTTTGAAATAAATGTCACACTGAATAATATTGCATCAAAATTTTAATTATTTATTTAACAGAACACATAGTTAATGAATGCTCAATTCATCAAGTACAAAATCAGGATGTCAGGCCCACCCGTTTCGGAGAATCACCACAACACACTTTTTTATTATTTTTGCACAAATAGTACGCACCATGGTCATTTGCTTCATCCGACGGAATCGCCGGTGGAATTAGCAGATTGAAGAAGCCCTTCCTGGTGCACTTTGGTGCATTTTCGAAGAGAGCACCGAATGCTACGCGCGGCACGCTACTTCCCGCGCTGCTGCTTGTCACGTCTGCCACACACACTGTAATATGCCCGTCTTCGCGTCTTATATTTCTTCTTGGGTACACTCCGAAAGTATTTATGCTACGTTTTCAACGGAAGGCGGAGATTGAAATCATTCCCTTATCTCGCACACGGTGGACATTGGCTGGTGTTCGAAAAAAAGCTACATTGCTGATAATTCGAAAATAAATTCAAAGAGTTTAGCTAGAATAGGTTGAATCAGTTTAAATGGAAACGAACTTTATGTGTTTAAATAATTCCACGCATTCTGATAGCATTTCTTTTTTAACTGGCCAAAGAGCATAGGGAAAACACGAGACAAACGTCTTGAACCTAATTGCGGGGTCTAAGCGGGAGCTATGCTTCTGTAAAAAGGAACACATCATACATTTTGCTCAAATGCGAGATGTATTCAGCGAATATACTGCAAGCAATCTTGATTTCATCGTTTGCCGCGGCAAACATTTTCTCCCACTCCATAGGAAAGCATTTGAAAATGCTACGAGTTGAACGTACTCAATGCTTAGAATTTTAAAAGATTTTCTAACCGGCTGTAGTAAGATTAGGCTAATACCGACGCGAGAAAAGTAATTTCAAGCATATTTTCCAAGTCCTACCTGACTAACACATTTAATGGACGAAAAGTATTTTTACATCCACTCTCATGGGAACCTTTTACACATTACCTAGAGATTTGCCCATGTACCTTGTGATACAGATTATGTTATACCGTTGCCACTGTTATTTTCGACATATAAGGAAGGGACAATTCCCAGCATCGAGTCCGAGACACCTACGTCATTTCTTCTAACAAGTTCCTCCACTCGGCCAACAACCTCTCCTTACTTATTCAACCCATCAGCCCCTGGATTAGCATCCCATTTGAATTATGATATCTATGTACTCAAGAGAAGAGTTGGTATTACAATTGGCAAGTGAATACAAAAAAAATAAAATAAAACAGTTTCTGGCGTAACTTGGTGGAAAATCTTCATACTGACTTTTAATAATAAAACCACTTTACTTTTCCACATAAACTTTTAAATTTTTACTACCTAGGTTTCGTTATAACATAACATCATCAGGTAAAAATTGACAAGTCCAACACCGTATATATACATATCTCTGGGCGGAGGGGAAGAGGAGGGAGGAAAGAAAGGATTGGTTGAGCTAAGAAGAGGGGGGCTAAAAGTCTATGGTTTGAGGCGGATAATATTATATAATTAGCTGGAAGGATATGGTCAATACAATGTTGCAAAAAGCCCACCTGACATCAGATTAGTTGGCAGAGGATTATATAGGCCAGACGGGGAGGAGATTTGAAACAAGGATAAAGGAACACCGAGCTTGTTTTAAAAATAACATCTCCGCATAACTATTCGCCAAGCACTTGATAGATTTTGGCCACACAAGCGATTTTAATCCCGAATTTTTACATTTTGAGAAGAAAGGGTACCGTCTTGCTGCGCTGGAGCAGTTGGAAATCCTTCAACACACGAATTACGGGGAAGATGTTTTGACCAACGATTTTCTTTACCCTTCACATTCCCCGTTATTGTTTTTTCCCTCACCCCCTGCCAGCTCACCTGAAACCAAGTGAGACTTTTTCAACAATGTAGCGACTCCTCCCAACCCGCTACTGAGTCACCTAACTAATTACTAAGTGCCGTTCTCCCAGTTCATAATAATCATTTCCCTAATCCTCTGCCAACTAATCTGATGTCAGGTGGGCTTTTTGCAACATTGTATTGACCATATCCTTCCAGCTAATTATATAATATTATCCGCCTCAAACCATAGACTTTTAGCTCCCCTCTTCTTAGCTCAACCAATCCTTTCTTTCCTCCCTCCTCTTCCCCTCCGCCCAGAGATATGTATATATACGGTGTTGGACTTGTCAATTTTTACCTGATGATGTTATGTTATAACGAAACCTAGGTAGTAAAAATTTAAAAGTTTATGTGGAAAAGTAAAGTGGTTTTATTATTAAAAGTAAGTGAATATACATTTTTCAAAAGATTATGGCAAAAATTACAAGAATAACATTAGGGTCTCGTGTGGAAACTTGTAAATAGATATCTGAATACGTAGCCAATCCACGGGCTGATTTACATAAGTTTCATATTTCAGAGTTAATTTCGATACCTGATTTAAATTTCATTCGCTTGTTATAACCTTATTCGTCAAAGTACGTGGGTGTATCGTTTTTAAGTTATCATTGCCAACAAATAACAGAAATATCTAGATAAAATTTATTCTGCATATTAATTGATCTTAATGTACATACTGTCGTATACTACAGCCATTCATTTCTTTTCCTTCAGGAAGCCGTTGATTGAAGTAACTCGCAGCATGAAGAAGAGGCCCGAAGTGTGATTAAATCATTTGCAAGATTACAGTGCCCGACAAATCCGCGATGAAGAGATATGTTTGAAGAAATAATACCCCGTCATATGACACAGTTATGATGTGGGAAAGGAATTTACAAACTGGCGACAAGTCCCTCACAGATGATTCAAGAAGTGGAAGACCATCTCTCACGGACGATGCTGCCCCAGTGAAGAAATGTTATCCTATTTCACCCAAGAACAGCCATCCAAACGATCAGGAATGAGGCTAATTTAAACTATGCCAGTGTGCGAAAAATTATTCACAAATAACTGAACATATCAAATGCGTCAGCACCCTGGGTTCTGCGACTAGACTCATTTCCAGAAGCAAACACGGCACGGCCTGCAACCGCGACGGCCAATCTAAGCGATGTCGCTTTGAAATGGTGTCATATGTGCACAATTCCCCCGATCTCGCCCCAAGCGACTTTTCCGTAATCCCAGAACTCAAAATACCAATGCGAGGTCGGAGGTTTGACTACATAAATGACGTCATTCTAGAGCTAGTAAATGGTTTTCCACGCAGTCTGCTCAGGTCAACAATCATGGCCTTCGAAAGATCAAGATACGTTGGGAGAAATATACAACTCTGGATGGTAACCATCTAGAGAAGCCTTACGAATAACAAATAAAAATTAAGTTCCTGTCTTGATTATTTTTTTGTAATAATTAAATTTACGGTGCCCCTTCGTTGGTGATGGTTGGCCAATGCCGATTTTTTTTACGGTTAAAGAAAACCTTATTTAAATGTCCATACGTAATTGAACATTAATATAAGATTTGAAAGCGTTGTTGGCACAAGGAAAACCTAAGGCTAGAATGAAATGCAGTAGAGATTCAGAAAATCCATTTCAAAGTACTACATTTTAATTTTTTAAGTTTCATTTTTGAGCCTACATTTAAAGAAATGGTCAAAATATGTTTAGCAAAATTGCAGTAACCATTGCTACGCATGATCGTAATGACCCCAACAATTTCCATGACGCATACATTCTAGACTACTACACATACTTTGTAGCTTGATGGATGACATATTATCTCAAAATAAGCTGTGTCATCGAATTAAAAATAATGGTGCACATTTTTAGCGAATTTCAACATGCGGCCAAAAAAATGCAAATCCATCATCTGTCTTCAGCCGCGTTGGATTAGAAGTATTAAATCCTATTTCTTCGGAAGAATAGAAATGAAAATATACTTCAAGGCGAGAATCTATCTAACAGGGAGATTTTCGGTGATTCGCGACGTTATAGCAATTTTCATTTTCCATTTACTTAGCATGTTTATCTAAGTACCCACTCACCAGTATGGTGTACTAATTCATAAAATTTATAGGTTTTAGATGTTATCGACAAATTTCTAATCATCTGCGTTTAAAAATGAACCTCAAGCAGAACTTTGGGTTAGTTGTAATTGAAGGGAAATAAGGAATTGAAATGCACCACAAATATAAAATTATGATTGGCGTAAAAGCCCATTATATCGACTGTACGAGCCATTCCAGTACACAGGAATATCTGTACTATGGAAGAATACCTATTATAAGTACACTACCTATTATCATAGGGAAATTAGAGGTTAAGGTATGCACAAGCACAAACATTACCTCCGGGCATAACGGTACAATGAGAATTTGTCTCTCCTAACAAAATACAGCCTTGCATGCAAACCTTAACTAAGCCCCTTCTCAATTCCGCACACTTCCTCCCTTCATTCCGTCCAACATCCCTATCCCATTCCTGCCCCTTCCGAGTTTCACTAACATCCTCCCCTCTATTACAGTCTTTAACATCCTTTCTCCGCTCTGCATCTATTTCTCTTGTCTCCTTATGATTTCTCCCAACAATGCCCTCTCCTCCCCCACCCTACTCAGCACTTCCTCGTTTGTTTTCCTTTCTGTCCTCCATCCTCCTCCACACACACAATTCAAAGGTGTCCAATCTACATCTATCATCCTGCTTCAACGATCATGTTTTTATTCCATACAAAACCACGCTCCAAATGAAAGTTTTTACGAGCCTTTTCTTAACATCCCTATCCCAAGTCCCTGTCACTGATTCCCCCATCTTTGCCAAAGCTTCTTTGACTAACGCAGTTCTTCTCCTCATGTTTCAACTACTATGGCCATTTTGTTCGAAAAACTTCCGAGATTGGTAAAATTCTTCCACCTGCTCTAGTTTTTGCCCCACGCTTTTAATATATTCAAAGAAGTTGCCGGAAGAGCCGTGCCATTAAATTTTAACGGAGTCATCTGCTAATGCACATGACAATTCAAAAATTTCAAAGTGTACAAATCATTCGCCAATTTCGGAGCGTGAGCGAACATCTCGGCAGCTTAACCGTCCCAAGCAATCGGTCGGACATCCCGAGGGATGCGTGCTCGGATCCCGATCAAGGCGGTGATTTTTTAATACTTCAAAATTATTGCACCCCGCTCCTGATTTATTGAATATTCGAACCTTCCGTCGTCACTTTGTACAGTCAGAAAACGACCAAGAGAAAACTACCCTATCGGTCCACAATCTACTTCATGAAAGACTTGTGCCCCCACCACCAACACAAGCCGACGCAATGTCGACTGTAAATAGGAAGGCTGAATCTCGGCTAGCTCTCGTGTCAACGACAAGCGAGCCCTCGGCCGAAATGATGACCGAGTGGCCTCTTGAGTTGACGCGTAGCCGTAAACGCGCCAGCAGTCACAACCACTCTCCGCCATCCCTCCCGCCCTTCGAGTCGCACGAGCAGCGGCCCTCCCCCCGGAGTCGCCCGGACCCCTCCCCTCGGAGAAGTGGCAACCTGTGTGCGAGCCCGGGGGGGGATGACCGGAATGGGGGATCCAGGAGCACAGGGGAGTTTGGGGGGACAGAGGTGGGCCCCTCCCTCCACATCCCCGCTCACCTCACTTTCTCCTCGAGGTAATCAATAATGGGTGCAGCCGGTCGGCGAGCGCCAAGCCACGCCCGGCCGCGCGAAAAAGCAGTCACCGGGGTAAAAGCAAATAAGCGGAGGTCGTGCGAGAAGGAGAGGGCCCGACACCGTCCCGAGCGGCAGTGCGCGAGAGAGAGAGCGGTCACGAGGCGGAGGCCTCACGGTGGGCCGGCCGTGCCGACGTGAAGCGGAGGGACGCGCGGGAGTTGGGACCCTAAGGCTCCCGGGGAACGGCGACGGGATCAATCTTGACCCCCCAAACAAAACTCATTCGTCGAGGAGAAAAGGGCATGGCGACAAAAAAGGACACTTTTTTCGGTAACACTTTTTCGGGCAATGCCACTGGAAACCTGAACCGAGATCGCTCTCTAAGAATCGCTTTTAAGTCTTCGTGAGTTTCTCGTCCCCATACGTTTTAACATATGATTGTCCAAATGACGGAGACATTTGATAATAACCACCTTTTCCGAAAAAATGGAGCCAACGTGTTTACAAGCAACTCATACACACCAAATCAATTTCTCGATTTTTAAGGGCATGAAAATAAAAATAATCACTTGAATTAAATGAAGAACACAATGTATGTATCCACTGCTCTTTATTCTCATACAACTAGTTTCAACGCATAGGCGTCATCAACAGGTACAAAATATAACCAGCTGCGGCACATTTATATAGCATTTATGAGGGAGAGTATATATACAATACTTTGTATCTGATGATGACGCCTGAGCGTTGAAACTAGTTGTACGAGAATAAAGAACAGTGGATATATACATTGTGTTCTTAATCTGATTGAACATGAAATTCCACAAAGTTGAGCCTGAAACAATAGAAAGAATAATCAGTTTCATTATTTACATCTATAAAATTAGTACGATCCTAAACTGTGGAGTTCATGGCATATTATTGCTCCCATACGGCCCGATTTTATAAAATTGGAGTCATGTCTGGCGCCATGAACCACGAGATGTCGAAATGCTTACTCGCTTCTCGAAGAGTAGCATTTTCATAAAAATATATCAAGAAAAACAAGATACAACTCAAATGGTTAATGCAAATATTGACGCAAAACGATGAACTCTCTACTCTTCGTCACTCTCTCTCAATTTGCTGTCGATCACAAGTTTGGCATGTTTCCGCCTCAAAATAAGTCACCAAATACGATGCTGTCGAAGAAATGAGAGTCCAGAGAGAGTAAGGAGTCGTTTGGCGGTTGATTTGTGAGGCGGCGAGCCTTCCAGGTAGCAGATGGGACGGCACGAACACATTGGATGGGGCGGAGGAAAGGTTAACGGATTCGAGGTTGGCTTTGAAAACCCCTGCGGTAGTCCCCTCAAATGAATGTTTGCCTCTTACTTCGGGGAACACCCTTCAAGGTTATAACAGCAATCGCACTTCGGACGAAACGTAACATTCAATACTGGCCTTTTCACATAACTCATCATCACGCCGTGCGAATGATTTTGTAGCCAATACCTTTTTAAATGTGATCCGCATGACAATGAAACGTTAAAAAATTTAATTAATTTGAACGCGTCATGGGTTACCTGCGTATTCCGTTTTGAAGAAAACTATCGACCAGCACCTCCAATATAATATTTAAAAGGCATACAATTGCCCATGCCCAATACTACTATTCTTTGGTAAAAGAAAACATTTGCACGGCACCATTTAACTCTGAAAACTCAAATGTCTGTGTCTGATACCCTGTCCACCTTATGTTACTCTGCTGTACATACCTCAGAGATAATCCAAATACCACACGGAGTTTCTATGGGAAATAAAAGTAAATCATATACAAAGTTAAACTATTTGATTGGTGAAGGCGTGAGTAGGACGAGATTCCGAAAACTGCCTCCTCCTCGATTAATATTATTAATTTTTTCTTTTTTTTTTGCATTTCGTGAAGGAAGTGGAGGCAGAAGAAAAAAATGACCAGGAAGCGTACTGGACGGAACGAGTGGAGGCCAAAAGTATGTCTCGGTGAGAAGTGGGCTATTGTGATGCAAGTGTTAAAGAACGTATTTATTTATGTCAGGTAGTGCTTGCAAATGTATAAGGCCTCAGGTACTGGATCCATCAATAACCTACATCGATCGATCGACAAGTTTTACCATAATAGTAGTCTCAGAAAGAATAACCATTTTGCGATTAAACTTAACTGCAAATTGAGACAGCAGACTCGGCACATACAGACCCTCCACACGAATCAAAAACATAAGAGAACGACAAACTGCCGAGACGATGACAAATCACGAAGAGCGGCGGGGAACGGGGCGCCACGACTGGGGGAGGGGCGGGTGGGTCGCCACGGAGTGCGGATCCGACCGAGGTGGAACTCGGCCAGCAGCCGCACCTCTCAGCGCGAAAAGCAAAAACAAAAGTGTGAACGGGCGACGTGCACCACGGCCTAGGGCGGGAGGCTTCGCTCCTTCGAAGGGAGCGTCGCACCCTGGTCGCCCGGCCAGCCCCAAGGCCGCTGGCAGCCAGGGTGCGAGGCGAGGGGTTGTGGGAGGCGGCCGGTGGGATAGGTCAGTCCCGTCGTGGAGGCGGGCGGAGGGAGCGGGGCGGGAGTGAGAGCGGGCGGGAGAGGGCGAGAGAGAGATCCGCGTGGACCCCTTCCGCCGTCAACTGCGAGCAACATTTCGCACGACGCCTTTCGCCGCGCTAAGCAACATTCATCAGAATAAGTACTCGCGCATTGATGGACAGGGGAGATAGGTTTTGTACTTACGGGGGTCACAGTGATTAATACACTGCCAAAGGACTAGGGAAAAAAATTTTTAAGTTGATCTACATTGTAACATGAATTTCTGAAAAGAAGTAACCGAGTTGTATCAAGATAACACACGGCTTCGAAATAAAAGTCACAAGAGCTGACAAGCATTTAGACTTGGCGGGATTACGATGTGACAATTTTTTTTCCCGCTTCGCAAATATTCGTTTAAATACTGACGAACGGAAAATTATGATCCATTGTTACGTAACCGCTCGTAATCCCTTTGGAATGCTTACTGCTTGAAAGATACAAGCGCATAAGCATTGGATTTCTAGCCCAGGGGCCTTAAAACTGACATTGTCTATGCTGTTGTCGCTTCAATCGTGTTTTCATCCGATATATCCGATGGTCTGCTTTTGCGCATGGCCTTCATGTACCATTCGTTTTATGCATTGTGAAGCGTCAAAATTTCTCCAAAATTTGTAATTAAATAAATATCCAAAATTATTTGAACGCAGTCGAGATCGTTTTAAGTATAAAAGATTTTGGAAAAAAATTTTTAAAAAAGTAGAGACGCACCAACTGCCATAATCAACAAAACGACAGTATTGAATGAATGAAATAAAATGAAAAAGCGTGCAAATCAGTAGTCGAGAGGATAATTAAGACTACAAAACAATAAGCAGTCCCTTGAATATGTATCAAAACCGTCATCTCCATCACGGTATTATCTAGCGATTGGTGAATTCGAATTGAGAATTCTAAAGTTATGCACACACTCCAAGACTAAATGTCCCCGACACTATTTCCTAAGGCGCACAATGGAGTTCCTAAATGCTATTATAGAACAGATTCTGTTCACACCAAAGTGGTTTGCTGCCCAGTCTGTTTGCATTTCTTTTGAAAGCGCTTCATCTGAGAGAATACGTGCTCTGAATAAATTAAGGAAAGGGAGGGTGACATTGAGAAAACTATTTTGTGAGAGAATTAAATGTGAGATTTATGAGTTTTCTAAATTTTATTGAGGTGCCATTCCAATTTGAATCATCAACCTTGCTTGGCTACGCGAAAAGAAAAGTCTTTTCTACTCAAAGCAACCAGCTACAGACACTTCCATGCCGCTCTCACGTTGCACACCAATGTTCCAGAATAAGGATATTGGGAAATATCTTTTAAAAATTTTACTTCTCATAGCATGCATCGAATTTTTCCCTTAACAATACTTAAATGGTAACTATTTCAAATTTGAAAATTTGAACAATGAACACCGGCGAGGAAAACAACTTACGTTTGATATGAGACCGTGCTGGTAAAGGCAAAGTCGTAGTTTTATTTAATACAGTACCATGTCTCGCCAAGAAATAAACCCAGGCAAAATGCAATTGATGCACCCAATTCCAATGAAGTAATTGCGAGCAGAACCACTGAACACACCAAGATTGCTTTCTTCCAATAATTTTCGAACACACAACAAAATGCCATTGGGCTACGAAATCTCATTTGAATTCACCATGCAAATTTCAAACTGAACCGCACAGCGAATTATTTATATGAGGATGAGTCCAGCAGTAATGGCTAAGCTCGGTTTCACTTTGAATGTACCGACAAAATTCCAGCCGCAGGCAATAACTCCCGCCGAAGCAACGCGCGAGAGAAGACGTGGCGCCGAGGTCGGGCAAGGGGCGGCGGGCGGCACATGGACGCATTTACTGACGATGAGGCAATTATGCCCTTGAACAAATTGCTACACACACATTTCTCCAAATGCCCCTCTTAGTATTCGCGCGTTTTTCAAATTTATGTAAAAGCGATTGCATTAAGATTATGATAGTTCCAGCTTTAAAATTTCTTACGCCAAGTCTGCCTTCGACAGATTCATCACAGGCTTTAATACGCATATCAGATGTATTAAATATTCCTGAGTATATAAGTTATTAGTCCTCGCCCCTCCTGACCAAAAATATTTCGTTTAATTCGTAACATTCGTCCAGTCTACATTTTTCAAGTAAATCGGACCGGTTAGCAAATGCCTACGCAGGCGAGAAGGCGTATTGGTGGTGGAGGGATCGGGGATAGGAAAGACCGATGGGGCGAGGAGGCGTCCCGCGGCTGCAGAGGCGACAGAGGAGGAGGCGCGGGGCCACGTGCATCCGACGCGAATTAGGCCGTGTCCGGCGTGGGCGGAAGTCACGATGAGCACATAAAAAAGGGGTGAGCGCGCCTCATGGATATAACACAAGGCGCATAGCGTGAGCAAGGAAGGGTATTGCACCCGAACGAGAAGGCGGGCGGCGAGTTCGTTCCCGCAGCATTTGCTCCATATGCCGAAACAAGTCAATTCTCTACCCTTTTTTTCCTATCCACGGGGTTATTTATGACATTTGTATTCGTATACTGTCTTGGAGGTACTCTCCAAGTTGCAAGTTAACTGCAAAAAATTATTCGCCACGGCCTTATGACTGACCATGAAATGGAGTTTCCGTGTCCCAGCTGCCTCACTTTCTAAAGGCTTTGACTAGTTAACTAAGCATGCGAGCCAGACAACCCTGAGGTCTCCCGATGCTTTTTTTATGTTGCAATTCATATTTCATTCATGTATATACTTGAAGGTTTCCAAATTGTTTTCCTAGAGCCGTAGAACCCAATGCCCATCCAGCTCTGCCTTTTTTGTTTCCTTTCTCCCCCATCCTCATACTTGATAACACATTGCTGAAACACCAATTCATAGCCAACATAAGATAAAGGAAACAATACTTCACTTTGTATACACGATGAGTGCCACCTGCTGAACGCAAATGACAGATAAAGACGCTCACAGTCGTGTATACTCAACGCCACCCCCGAAGGAAAGCGGCCAATATTTTTACGGACGATGATTAAGAAGAATTTCTTTTTGATAATGACATCAGTTTTAGTGATATCAGTGAAAAAAAGGGACACCGATCATTCTGATTATTAGGATACTGTGAGTACTGAACACAGTGCAGAATTTTCCAGCGAAAATGTAGACAGTGTCGGACGGACCCAAAAAGACCTGAAGTTAAAACTTAGGATTTTTTCATAATGAATTAGCATTATAGTGCTTTGTCATAGAGCTCCAATAATTAGAATTCAAGTCAATAGAAATTTAATAAAAATAAATAAAAAAACATTAAAAGAAGTTATTCAAGTTTGGCCCTCCCATGGAGTACAACCTTTTCGTGGTGGAAGGGCTTGTGTATTCCGATGACCCCTAGAGCTATGCTGGCGGGAGAAATAATAATTACTCCTGGGAGGGTCACCCATGCCAGATAGGTCGAAGGTCAGACGAAAGGTAGTCCACGCAGCGTCTGTTCCTCAGTGAGGCGGCTACAATGGCGTCTGACCCCAGTGGGGTGGCCATTAAGTGATGGTGTCACGTTAAAAACACTATTGAGGAAGGCAACGGGAATCACCTCAATTATAATTCCCAAGAATGTAATAATGGGCACTATAGAGAATATGAGTCCTGGCAACTAGAGATTAAAGCAGAGCTGAAGAATTTGGTCATTATTCAGGTGTACATGCCACCGAGCAACCACAAGGAGGAGGAAGTCGATAGGATTTACGATGAGTTTGAGGATATTAAGCGAGAGATGCAAATAGGTAATATAGATGTTTTAGGTCTCTGCGAGGTGAGCTGGAAGGATAGCGGGGATTACTGGAGTGACAATTATAGAGTGATATACAGCGGCGGGTACGAGAGCCAACGAGGGGTTACTGTAATATTAAATAAAGGGGTAGGAAGAATCATAGTCAACATAGAGAAAGCAATGATAGAATAATACTCGTAGAGATTAAAGCAGAGCTGACGAACTTGGTCATTGTTCAGGTGTACATGCCACCAAGCAACCACAAGGAGGAAGAAGTCGATAGGATGTACGATGAGTTAGAGTGTATCATCGCGAGTGTTCCTGCAGGGAAATATTTGATAGTGATGGAGGATTGGAATGCGACGGTAGGCGAAGGAAGAGATGGTGGTGAAGTGGGGGACTACGGGTAAGGCACGAGGAATGAACGCAGGGAGAAAGCAATTGAAACCTGCAGGAGAGAGGGGTTAGTCATCACCAACACATGGTTTAGACACTACAAAAGGCGTAGGTAGACATGGAAAATGTCAGGTGACTCAGAAAGGTATCAGTTAGATTATATTATGGTTAGGCACCGGTTTAGGAACAGTGTGATAAATTCGTACAGTTTCCCAGGAACGGAAGCGGACTCTGACCACAATTTAGTTGTTATTAAATGTAACGTCCGTTTCAAGAAGATAAGGTAAGGGCGGCGGGTTAGGAAATGGAATTTAAAAGCATTAAATGGATTAACGAGGAAGGAGTATCAGCAGGCTGTAGAGAAAATGATGGATGACGGTAAAGAACTGAGTACCATCGAAAAAAAATGGGAATGTATCAAGCAAGGAATATCGGAAGCCGCTAAAAACACTATAGGAACCGTTAACGGGAAAAGGATAAGGAAACCATGGGTAACGGATGAGATGATTGAAAAGATGGATGAGAGAAGAAGATGGAAAAATGTAAACACAGAGTTAGGCAAAATGAAGTACAAAGAGTTAAACAATAAATTGAGAAGGGCCACAAATAAAGCAAAAGAAGAATGGTGGAAAACGCAATGCGAGGATATGGAAAGTTTACAGAAGAAGGGTGAAATAGGTGCTCTATACAGCAAGGTTAAGTTATTATCGGGAAGTAAGAAGGGAAGATCTGTGCTAACAGTTAAAGATAAGTGGGGTAAAATAACACTTGAACCAGGAAAAATCCAAGAGAGATGGAAGGAATATATAGAAACACTGTATGGTAAAGAACTTAGGCCGACAAGGTTAGACGTACAAAAGGAACATGACGTAGAAGAAGATAGCTTAGGTCCAGGCATACTCGACGATGAAATAGAAAGGGCATTAAAGGAGATGAAAGCAAATAAGGCCGTGGGGGTGGACAACATCCCTGTAGAACTGTTGAAATGTTTAGGAAAATGTGGGAAGAAGACTCTATATGGACTGATTCGTAGTATCAATGAGGAAGGAATTTGGCCGGAAGATTTTGCGAGATCGGTGTTAGTTCCTATTCCAAAAAAGGCAAATGTTACATCATGTGAGGATTAAAGAACAATAAGTTTGATATCCCACGAAGCTTAAGTTTTTCTCAGGATAATAAACAAATGGATAGAGAGTAAGGCAAAAGATTACTTAGGGTATGATCAGTTTGGATTTAGGAAAGGAAGAGGTACGCGTGATGGCATTGCAGTTATGAGATCACTAATCGAGAGGAATATAGAATACAATCAGGACATATTTGCCTGTTTTGTAGATTTTGAAAAAGCGTTTGATAGAGTGAATTGGGAAAAAATAATGCGTGTATTGCAGAGAATAGGAATGTATTGGAGGGACAGGAGACTGATCCGCAACCTGTACATGCCTCAGACTGCTCAGGTGCGAGTGGGGAACGGGAGTCCGGATGAGCAATGTTAGGAAGAGGTATAAGGCAGGGTTGTCCATTTTCACCGGTGCTGTTCAACGTATATGTGGAGGAAACGATTAAAGAGGCATGGAATGAGAAAACTAGAGGTAGGAATGAAAGTCGGAGGGGAATTCGTAAAATCGGTTTGGTTTGCTGATGACCAAGCATTAGTTGCTCAATCAGCCAAGGGGTTGCAAGCATTGCTGACTGAACTGGAGGTTCAGTGCGATAAATATGGGATGAAAATCAATATTAATAAAACAAAGGTTATGCGATTTTCCAGAAAGAAAAAGGCTAAGCTAAATATTAAAATAGGCGGAAAAAAATAGAGCAGGTAGAGCAGTTTACATATCTCGGAAGTGTTTTGGACCAATACGGTCAAAGTGGTAGGGACGTAAGGAGAAGAATTGCGCTAGGCAAGGAGGCTTTCTCAAGGAGGGGGGAGTTGATGACGGGGACGTTGAGTAGGGATGTTAAGACAAGACTCGTAAAAACTCTGATTTGGAGCGTGGCTATGTACGGTGCGGAAGCGTGGTCACTGAAGCAGGACGATCGACGTAGATTGGCGGCTTTTGAAATGTGGGTGTGGAGAAGAATGGAGAAGGTGAAATGGACCGAAAGGAGAACAAATGAGGAAGTACTGGGGATGGTGGGTGAGGAGAGGGGTTTGTTGAGAGAAATCCTATGGGGGCAGGAAAAATGGATGAAAGGCGTATTGAGCGGTAGTGGAATGTTGAAGAAGGTAGTAGAGGGGAGAATGTTGGGCAAGCGAGGAAAGGGCAAGAACAGGATAGGGATGTTGGATGGGATGAAGGGAGGAAAGAAGTACACCGAGAGGAAGAGGGACCTGATGTAGGTTAGGTTGCTGGATTGGGTTTTGTTTGGAGTTACAAAATAGGTATTTGATAGTTGTGTCCATCCAAAAACGTACCTTAACCGGTAGATTACATAAAAATAATAATAATAATAATAATATATATATATATATATATATATATATATATATGTTGTCGTTTATCTTAATGGGTAATAACATAAAAAATGAGAGAATGAGAAAGAATAAGGGTGCGGGAATGAAAATACGTCCAACGACACATCGGGGTTTGACGAGTTTCACCTCTTTATATCAAGGGTTAGTACAGTAGCCTGTGAAGTTCCCCCATTACAAGTTTGTCTATTCTTTCCGTTATTACTAATTCCTATAGTTTTTGAACAAGCTCTACACAGAGCATCGACGATGCACTGACACTGACCTTGATTCCACAGAGCAGGCCTCTTGAATACCCGCCTACTCTGCGAATAACCAGAATCGGCAGGGAGAGTACAATTTTCAGTTGAAGCCGGCGGGCGACCCCTCCTGGACTGCATGCCCGTGCATTTCGAACGTCCGGGGCCGGCGCATCACAGTTAATTGGGTTGCAATTCACGATACCGGGCATTTCGACGGTGTGCGTAAAATCAGGCAGTAACTACAGAACTTCCTCTGTGGGGGACGCAAGAGTGTTGACAATAAACTGGCTTCGGCTTAACCGCGACGCCTGAGCGAGCGAATATTTACCAATGGTAAAGAGACCAGCGTTACGTAATCAAAAGAGTGATGGTGGGTACAAATCTTCGACGAGAGATGAAGAGCTTTAACAAAAACTATGGGTGTTAGTGGCGACAAACTGGCGCAATTATGGCACGGAATCATTTATGCTTATTTTATTTCTTCAACCGAATTGTGAAACTCGCCCTTTGATGGTCCCAGACGTGGAGAAGATTATGAATACGCAGAACAAAAACAAAGAATAACTTTATCGCTTTGGTACGTTGATGGCGGATGGATCGGGGCGATGGAAAATGAACACGACGGAATATGGCGAGAAGCTTTTTTCTGATATCCAGCCAACATCCAGAAACCTTAAAGTTGATCAAGGCCGATTTTTTTTCTATGCAAGCATTATTTCCTGCACCGATCTAGTGAGAGGCGCTGAGGGCTGGATTTTTCGGCTCTTTAACTTTACACCCAAAGAAACCGGACCATAATTAAATGAGTTATGGGAATAATATGGTTTGAGGCGTCACTTTGTGGAAGCGATTCATATCGGAAAAGAAAATACTTTGTTCTTCCGCATATATATTTTATTATTCACGACTTACGAAGTCCACATCAGGTCCTAGGTCGTGCATAATAAAATATACGTGGAAGGACAAAGGATTTTCTTTTCCGAGAGTTATGAGAATTTAAAAAAAAAGGTTGTGAGAACAAACACAGCCATCTTCATACAAACTTAAACATCTTCACAGACACTACCGTGTTCGCCACAACTAACAACACACGTGTGGGACACGGGGAATATCCGCACTGCAAGACGCGCTTTTCCGGGTGGTTGTGCAGACCATTGTGACACCCGATTCGTTACGTTACCCGTCTACTTAAGACATTAGCCTCAGAACATACACTTCGCCGTGGATCGAGGGCGAAGTCACAAGTTTTTATTATGGGAGCATTGTTTTCATAAAATATTAAAGGTTAAGATGGAAGAAATTCGATGGCACATCTTCGAATGGCGTGAGAGGGAAAGTGAAACCGGAAAGGAAATATCCAGGAAATTCGATAACACTTAGATAATAACCAATGGAAAGTGACACAAGCTCTAGAGAAATGAAAGCAACCAAAAATTATGGCCAACCATATTATGTATTTTATCCCCCGTAAAACTGTATTTTATCCATTCTGTTTGGATTTAAGTGGGGTAGTTCCTTTCTCAATGCTGCCTGTGGTTTCCCTGGAAGTGTAAGTACCCAGAAACGCCACCCGGAATCGAACCTGGGCCCTCCGGTTAGTGGCCCAGCACTCTACTCACCGGAAAACCACGCCTTCCGTTGGCAAGTTATCTACTTTCGATTGATCAAGTGGAACAAACTTGGTTATGAAAGAGAGGAAGGATTTGAACTCGCGCACGTATGTCTCGCCTGCAGGTAATATTTATTCTTCAATTTTATCGTTGATAAACTACCACCAATGCTTTCAGATTACGCACACTAAAGTTAAGAACGAAGTACTTGCCTGATTGCAAAAATGTACATGTTTATAATAATGTGCCTTTGCAAAATGCCCACTTTTTTCACTCGGGTTTTGGGCTTGGCAGACCATAAATTTTCCGTGACAGCACCTGTGGCTACAGCAAAAACAGAAAACATGTGGTATCGCCTGATTTTTAGATGATGACGATGTAGTATTTCTCTGCACTTGGGACCATTCATATGTGCCATTTTAGTATAAAATAGTGGGGTCGGTTCGTATTCCCAAATTTTTCTTTGTGAAAGGAACGAACCTCTGAAATTGGCTTCTCACGGCGCCCCTCCTCCGTAATTCGACACATCCTTAAATTCGATGTCACACGGTGTGCTTCCCGGCACATCCTATTAAAAGCCCAACTTTCTGAAAACTGTCACAGAAGAATGCATTTTATCCGTAAAACTTGGCGTCTTAGATGCAAATTGGCCACTACTTAGCTGAGCGAGAAATGTCATGAAACGATACTTCTTATCGGCATTTTTATTGTACACACAAACTTACCCTTTAAGGTTGCGTAAAAAATGACTCTTAGTGTATTAATGTTACTGCCTTTAATTAAAGTTACTGCCTCTCTGGTAGGTTATACTTCTTAAATCAAACCATTTAAAAAACGGCAATGTTCAACCATCAGGTTAACAGTAGCAATACTACTAATTTATTTCCTGGTTATTGAGGGATCTTTGTCAAACAGAATGATTGAAACTTGACGGCTCAGCTTAACTAAAAACAACAATGACGATAGTTAATAATAATACGGGGTGTTTAGGCAAAACAATGCAAATTAACTAAGCGAAGGGAAATAGTTAACACTCGGAATCTGGCAAGATCCTGCGACATCAAATACAAATCTCACCAGCTATCGTCACACGTTCCATTTCTTCAACAATCTTCAATTTTTGCTTCCTTACTAAGCCTACGTAGTTATGCAATAACATTTTATCATAAACGGGTACTTAAAGCAAGTATTTAATGTAAAGCGCGTTTTCTGTGTCGTTGGTTCGATACTCACCACCTGATTAAAAAAATTATATTCTTGGTCTCCCGGTAAAGTGATTACCTATGAGGATTATATGACCGACCATCTCGATACACTAAAAAATTACTTCCTCAGTTACTAATGCAAGAACTACTATCGACTGGCATCGGAACAGATTCATCGCCAATTACAGCATCCCAAACCAACTACATTGGAATAAGAAAGTCTTACAGTTATTTCGGTGAACTTACAATATACTCTTGAAGAAGAACTTTTTTGTTCGAGTTTAAGCTAAAGACAGAATTTAAGTTAAATATATTAATGTCTAATGAACACCAACCGTACTTCTAGCTCGACCCGTTTCCCAAACAGCTAAGATCTTCAAAATATTATATTAGATACTTGCCAAATTAAGAATCCTCCTTTTATGTTTATGGATCCCTATTAAAGAATTTAATATAAGTAAAAACTTAGCGTGTTTACATCAAGACAATCCACCCAAATCATTCCGTCGACAATCAAATTCGTCACACAGCTCACCAAGAATTGTGATTCGCATTCATATAAATTAATCTTTTGGAACACCGTGATACACCTTTTCAAGCTTAACTACCACCTAAATCAACTTCTACCTCTGTCATTCATGAATACCTGGAGACAACATACTCGCAATGAGACATTTTGCACATTTCTACAAATTATCACACATAAAAAGCGAAGTCTTCGGGCAGATTCCAGCAGGCCTCTGCCAGATCAATGAGATCCCTCGCAGTGAAATCCTATCAGGTCTTCCGCCAGGGTAGTCTCTCCATAGCTGCCGACGTTTCGATAACCGATTCGGTTCATTCGGAAGCCCTGAGGACGATGACCAAATCGGTTGTCGAAACGTCGGCAGCTATGGAGAGACTAACCCGGCGGAAGACCCGAGAGGATTTCACTCAACAGATATGTCGGGAAAACAGAAGATCTTTCAAGATCCCTTGCAATCTGTCATCATGGCTCAACGGACTTTCACACAAAATAATAAAATCGAGGGACTTGAGTTAGAAAAGACGTGGGCAAAAAGACGAAAAATATATTCGGTAATTCTGAAAACTAGAATCTTGGGCACCGACTCGTCAAAGAGCGGCCGGTGAGTCCCGCGATCCTCCTCGATCCCATCTTCTCCACTTCCCTTTTCCCCGGCCGCTTTTATTTTATTTTTGCACATGGTAAACAAACAAAAAAAATGTTTACATTACACTTATCCATACCACAGCTTACTGTCACGAAAGCTACTAAACTGGTAAAACTGAAAAAAATGATAACTCAATAAAAATATGGTTTCGACATTCATAATCTCTGTGGTTTAAGGTTTACTTATCGAACTGCCAAATGACAAATATTACGTGTGGAGGTACGTCCCCCATTTTCTTTTCGGGATTCAACTAAGTCAATATTTTTACCAAATCATACCGATTTAAAATTCAATAGAAAAAACAAACAAGTATCTACGAGGACATTTATCAACCAACACGCACCAAGTCGTGCAATGAACTACAAGGTAGCGAATTTTCGCCAATTTCGGTGCAAGTGCAGGTCTCTTACATTAACGCCTTTTTTTAACTGTTACACTTTACACGAGATTGTGGGCACAAGTATTGTTTAATGAACGACATAGTTGAAATGTAAAAGGACGCGTACAAAAAACATGAAAAATAAAATATTGACATCATCGAGGAGCTAAAAAGCACTCTTCGTCTTTCTATTGCGACAATTAGCTCAATGACTGTAACAGTAACTGTATCATGACTCGATGTGTACAAATATCACTGACACAGAAGGCTGAATCACATATCACACCATGCTTCATTCGATTGTTTACTCTTCCCATGGTTGTAGATTTTCCGGCAAGAACAGCCTTGTTTACATTAGCTGCAATGCCAGCAGAGAGTTGGTATTCCAGCGGGTGGAGCGCTGGCTTGCAGACCGGAAATCTCGAGTTCAATTCCGACCTCAGGGCATCCACCAGGGTTGTGTCTTTTTTCGAGTAGCACATCTGTGGGAAACCGCATGCGGCAGAGTGAAAAGAACCCCCCCGCCCCCGCCGTTATATGTGAGTTCACGCGACCTTGGGCATTGTAATAGGATGGAGTTCAACTCGGGGCTTGCTGCCGTGGAAGGGCTGTGTCAGGAAGCGAATCGCGAATCTGTTGTTTAAGTCCCACATATTTGGCACCGTGGTATCCTAAGTTGGTAAATCGTTCGGCTGATGACTGAAGGGACCAAGGTTCTAATTCCATTTGGACACACTCACCCGATCGATGGCTTTGATTTTGTCTTCTCTCTATAGCCTTGGGAAAACCGAACGGGGACTAAAATACAATTCAAACATTTGTCTGCACGATTAACGAAATTTGGACAATTTTTCCCATTCTACTAAAAAAATATCTCCCACAAAAATTACAACACCTTAGGTCGAGACTTGATGGTAGAACTCACCAAGCACTCAGCCCTGCGGCGGTACGTGATAATCGCACATTTGGGCTAGGTGTCACTTCCTATCCTTTTTCGAGTTGCTTCCCGGGAAGATGGAAGTGCCCAAAAAACATTCGGCTTGGTAGAAGCTTGGGATAATTAAGTCACCGAGGATCGAACCTGGAACCCGGAAAACGCTTCACCCACAAGAACACCACGACCAGATGAATTATTTTTTTTAATTTCGTGGAGAAAGCACGTTAATGAATAGCACTAACTGACTGGGTACCACCCATAATTACATCAGTGATAAAGCCTAAATGCAGATCGAACGCCCGCCCATATTTCCCACCTGTTCAAGACGGTCGTAAAAAATATACTGACACGGCATTTCCATATGATTCATACATTCTTATTCGTTATTAATACAAAAGTGGCCGGATGAATCCCCTAAAGCGTACGGTCTACGGTCTTCCGAAGTTAGGCAAATATGCACTTAACAAATTTCGGTGAACGTGAAATAAAAATGTATGTATATTTTCTGGGTGGTTTTTCCTTTGCTTCAAGGGTTTGTAAAAAGTGATCCTGGGTAATTATATGGCAGATATATTTCATCATAATTCCATTCCAATTTCAGAAAATCTAATCACACATACATTATACAATGTCATATTTGAAATCCTCGTCGACGACCGATACTAAATTCACAAAAATGGCTCAAACTGATTGAGGCCGTATTTTCTCATCTTGCGTGGGCATTAAGCGTCGATTAACTCACGTAGAGTTGCAAAATGAAATCTCTCCATCTAATAAAAGACTACGCTTATGGCCTTCACAACCTAATATTTAAAAAAGCTCGAAGATGCAATTTGTCGAAATGAATTAATGCACAAAACTCCACAAGGCTCCATTAATTATCTACTGCCCCTGGCAACTTACATGAGCGGCGGTCCATCATCGACCCAGTAGCGCCTAATTTAAAACAAATGCTGCACGGGACAGCGATAGTGTTAAGCCAAAGCTGCACTCACAAACAAGTTCTCTTCTGCAATAGCCGAGGGAAGAAGTTAACTATTTTAGCCTGGCAAAGGCGTGGATGTTGGTGGATAATCTTCACACGAACAACTATGCGCGCTTTAAATAGTTATTTTGAAATGTAAGTTGACCCAGGGATTAAGGGATTACACTACATCAAGAGAGGCGGGCTGCTTCCATCACGTCAAATGCATTTGACATTATAAATGAATGGAGTAAAACTAGATATCTTGAGCTTTATAACACAGTATTATTTCAAGTGAAGTAGCGATTTGTATTTGTCAATACAAGCACGAGTGTATCCTACATTGATATCTAAATCCGGTAAAGTGAGTGAACACAGAGTATTTTATTAATCTCAATAAGGGTCACATTAACGAAAATGTCGCACATCCTCCCAATACTCAATACATTCCCAAATATTTTAGGAATCATTAGTGAAAATATTCATGATTTCATTCAGTGAAATCACCCCCGCGTAGATGCTTCCTTGCAAAAAAATAGCGAGGAAAAATTCACGGAAGAAATTAGCACTTTGTATTCCACATATCAAGAGAAAATCTATCCGAGAGTGTACTCAGGACTTTTACTATAATGAGGAACAAAAATTAAATATTGATAATTCAATCTGAATAAAAGGAGACCCAAATAGAAACCAATCGCTAAAAGAAAGTGAACATCAACATATTTTGAGAACCAGAAGTGAAATAAAATATTCCCCGTCCGACAACAATAACCTGCCAGTCCTGCTTAGTAGTTTCATATTTTTTTGTATGAGGCTTTCCAATATCGCAGATATTCTACAAAGAAATACTTTCAACGGAGAAATTTCACGGACGAAATTTGCGAACTCTGTTATGCATTTCATTTCGTTGTCCGTGACAACGCATCTCGATGTTGCATTTAATTACAACCTTTCGCACAAATTTGTTACCTCGAGAAGGGAAACAATAAGCTGACTGCCTAAAGGCGAGTGAGATTAACTTCGTGGGTCCCGAAGTAACCGTTGACTGTCCTTTTATTCGGTCCCTTCGATTATCAATCCCCATACCTACCTCCCCATACCTCCATTTACCCACCGGCTTATTCTTTCCCCATGACCGACGTCTCTGTTCACAAACAAAATTCCAGAATGTTTTACCTGTCGGAAATGGGCAAACAATTATTTCAAAATGACGATATCTTCGTGGTATTTAACATAAAACAATACTGCGCCAAATCATTCTGGAAATCAGGAAGTAGGACATATGAGAACGACCGCAATATGATAACGGTATATCTCGTTACGGGCCCGTCCTTAATTTACATAAGACCACTTTCGGCTATTTTACCCCGCCTCCTTTTATAAGGATCCTTAAGATATGAACCTTGCCTCTCCCCCTCGTTATGGGAGGTTTCACTCATACATCACTGGCGAATAAGTTAAAACTATTAACTATGTGTTAAACTTTTTTCAATTCCAATGTAAAGTTTCATTTGCATACAGTTTGAATATTGTTTTCACTGCAATGCCTGTATTTACTTAACACACAAACTTTAATGTTCCAAGAATTTTGGGGCTTTGCGTTCAGCATTACTTGTGAGACGGATTTGAAATTGTTTGGGTGATTAGTTAAAGGATTTACATCAACAGCATTGGAAATCAAGCATTCTGCAACAATGCACACAACGGAAATACTGAAGACGTTATTAAAACATTGGGGTGTTTATAATATTTACTTCGGCGGAAATAAAATAGAGGGAGGAATTAATTGGGTACTAACCCCAAGAAATAAAGTTGAGTCAAATTATGGCATTAAACATTAATGAATGGCTCTGAACAGGACGACATGGCGGTCATCCACGAGAAAACTCGCCACAAGGCAGAATTAACTAATGATGGCGACCTTCGACATTGATTCACTTCATTATATACTGATATCAATTTTGTAACAATTATTATTCTTATAAGGTAATCTACCGGTTAAGGTGGGTTTTTGGATGGGTACAACTACCAAATAAATATTTCGTGACTCCTTACAAAACACAATCCAGCAACCTACTCTACATCAGGTCCCTCTTCATCTATATGTACTTCTTTCCTCCCTTCATCCCGTCCAACATCCCTATCCTGTTCCTGCCCTTTCCCCGCTTGCCTAACATTCTCCACTCTACTTTTGTAACATTAATAGAAATACATCGCCGAATCCCATGGTAAAACTGATGAGGAAAAAAATTAGGAATTCCCAAAATTTCTCCGAAAACACGTCTTTTTTTCCATTTTCGTCAATGACCCAAAGCCAATCTTAAGCATTCCAGACTTACGCGACGTGGTTTAAAGAAGCGAGATAGGCATATGGTGGAAAAGAATTTCCAGAAAACATTTCCACACAAGAATAAGAACACGTGACTTTGAAGACTAAGATATACTAGGCTCGTTCAACAACTCCTAAGAAAATACAAGGCATGACGCTCGTAGAACCAAAAAAGCTGTTGGTTATAGAAAGCCTCATCTTTCATTAGACTGTCGTTAAATTTTTAGTTATATACATCACGTGGTTTCCTATTCATAGTTGATTGAAGCAATAGGCTTTTATTTATATAGAAATATTGAAAAAAATACTTCCATCGAAAAGGCTTTAACGTCGAAAGAGATCAATTCCGAGTTGGATGAACTTCATGGCACTCCTGATCTTGTGCCTGCGACTGTTTACAATTGGGTAATAAGAGGGTAAACGTGGTCGTACTAACGATCGTTCGGGGCGGCCAGTGCAAGTGACTCCGTCTGAAATTGTTGAAACATCCACGATATAATTTTGAGTGATTGCCAAATCAAAGTTCGCGAAATAGTTGAGGCCACAGGCATTACATAATGTGTAGTGCTTTCAATTTTGCACAAAAAATACCGTGTGAAAAAAATCACGGCAAGATTGGGGCCACTTTTGCTCTTAGTGGAGAATAAACACGTTCGATTCGGAGGCCAGTTTCTGCTTTTTTCACAAAACCATGAGAAGTTTCTGTGTCGATACATGTCCTGTCCTTTCACGACAAAGTTACAGTGTGAAGAGCGAGTTACTAAAGGCGATCCGGCTGCAAAGGAGGCTTGTTTGCAGGCCTCGGTGGCGGCGGGGTAACGTCCTCGTCTGTAAACCCAGAGGGTCGCGGATTCAAATCACACCAAGGTGATTTTTCCTCCACCTAGGGCTTCCACAGGAATACTAGGGGTAACAATAAACTTCTTGTCCCACACCATCGTACGAAAATCTGTCACAAATCTTTTCATGTTACAGCATGTCGTCCTCCTGCATTGCACTCAGCCTCTACACAGATCACTGTTTCTGCTTTTTTTTGTTTTTTGTTATCTCAAGCAGTAGAATCTTCACCATCATTTTTATATAATACTCTGTTTTCTCAGTACTCGTAATTTTTGTCAAAATAATTAGTTTCATCATTTCAACTTCAGTAATTTAAACGTGTTTTTTTAGGTAATCTACCGGTTAAGGTAAGTTTTTGGATGGACACAACTATCAAATAAACATTTTGTGACTCCCCACCTATCAAACTAATCTATAACAGCTCCCTCTTCATCTCGGTGTACTTCTTTCCTACCTGCATCCCGTCCAACATCCCTATCCTGTTCCTACCCTTAACTCGCTTGCCCAACATTCTCCCCTCTATTACCCTCTTCAACATTCCACTACCGCTCAATACGCCTTTCATCCATTTTTCCTGTCTCCATAGGATTTCTCTCAACAAACCCCTCTCCTCCCCCACCATTTCTAGTACTTCCTCATTTGTTTTCCTTTCGGTCCATTTCACCTTCTCCATTCTTCTCCACACCCCCATTTCAAAAGCCTCCAATCTACGTCTATCCTCCTGCTTCAGCGACCACGTTTCCTCTAGTTCTTCCCATGCCTCTTCAATCATTTCCTCCACATATACGTTGAACAGTACCGGTGACAATGGGCAACCCTGCCTTACACCTCTTCCTAACACTGCCCATCCGGACTCTCCGTTCCCCACTCGCACCTGAGCAGTCTGAGACATGTACAGGTTGCGGATCAGTCTCCTGTCCCTCCAATCCATTCCTATTTTCTGCAATACACGCATTAATTTTTCCCAATTCACTCTATCAAACGCTTTTTCGAAATCTACAAAACAGGCAAAAACGTCCTCATTGTATTCTATATTCCTCTCCACTAGTGATCTCATTACTGCAATGGCATCACGCGTACCTCTTCCTTTCCTAAAACCAAACTGATCATCCCCTAAGTAATCATTTGCCTTACTCTCTATCCTTTTGTTGATGATCCGGAGAATAACTTTAGCTGCGTGGGATATCAAACTCATTGTTCTGTAATCCTCACATGACGAAGCCTTTGCCTTTTTTGGAATAGGAACTAACACCTATCTCACAAAATCTTCCGGCCAGATTCCTTCCTCATAGATACTACGAATCAGTCCATATATGGCCTTCTTCCCACCTTTCCCTAACCATTTCAACATTTCTACAGGAATGTTGTCCACCCCCACAGCCTTATTTGCTTTCATCTCCTTTAATGCCCTTTCTATTTCATCGTCGAGTATGCCTGGACCTAAGCTATCTTCTTCAACGTCATGTTCCATTTCTATGTCTAACCTTCTTTACCATACAGTGTTTCTATATATTCTTTCCATCTCTCTTGGATTTTTCCTGGTTATATTCTTTCCATCTCTCTTGGATTTTTCCTGGTTTAACTATTACCTTACCCCATTTATCTTTAACTGTTAGCACAGATCTTACCTTCTTACTTCCCGGAAATAACTTAACCTTGCTGTATAGAACACCAATTTCACCCTTCTTCTGTAAACCTTCCATATCCTCGCATTGCGTTTTCCACCATTCTTCCTTTGCTTTATTTGTGGCCCTTCTCAATAACTCTGTGTTTACATTTTTCCATCTTCTTCTCTCATCCATCTTTGCAATCATCTCATCCGTTACCCATGGTTTCCTTATCCTTTTCACGTTAACGGTTGCTATAGTGTCTTTAGCGGCTTCCAATATCCCTTTCTTGATACATTCCCATTTTTCTTCGATAGTACTCAGTTCTTTACCGTCATCCATCATTTTCTCTACAGCCTGCTGATACTCCTTCCTCGTTAATCCATTTAATGCTTCTAAATTCCATTTCCGAACCCGCCGCCCTTGCCTTATCTTTTTGAAACGGACGTTACATTTCATAACAACTATATTAAGGTCAGAGTCCGCATCCGCTCCTGGGAAACTGTGCGAATTTATCACACTGTTCCTAACCTGTGCCTAACCATAATATAATCAAACTGATACCTTTCTGAGTCACCTGGCATTTTCCATGTATACCTACGCCTTTTGTGGTGTCTAATCCATGTGTTGGTGATGACTAACCCGTCTCCTGCAGAATTCAATTGCTTTCTCCACGTGTTCATTCCTCGTTCCTAACCCATAGTCCCCCACCTCACCACCCTCTCTTCCTTCGCCTACCGTCTCATTCCAATCCCCCATCACTATCAAATGTTTTCCTGCAGGAACACTCGCGATGATATCCTCTAGCTAAGCTTTCGGCCTACTCCGAGGCCTTCTTCAGGTCGGACTGGGAGGTTTTGAGGGAAGAGTGCCTGGGGAGGGGCGGGGGGGCGGAAGGTTTAGGGACTGTTGGGAAAGAAATTAATGATGGCGGTTAAGGGTGGGAATTTTAAAGGATCGGAAATATAGGATGTGTTCGAATTCGCGAGTTCTCACCTCTATGTTGGTGGCTGAATCGGGTAGGGATTCTAGAACTGTTAGGGAAAAGCATTCGTCAAATGATAAGTTGTGTGAACTTGCGTGTAAAGGGATAGGAAGAGAAGAGAGTGAAGCAGAATTACATGAGTAGCGGTGATTGTTCATTCGGATGGATAAGGGGGTAATGCATCCATCCGAATCCCCTTATCCATCCGAAACAATCACTGCTACTCATGTAATTCTGCTTCACTCTCTTCTCTTCCTATCCCTTTACACGCAAGTTCACACAACCTATCATTAGACGAATTGATTTTTTGAGTTGATGTCAACAAATACCTCCACAATCTACACCATGTACTCCACAAACGCGGTTACCCAGAAAAGCTCCTACAGGATAAAATCTACCGCTCCACCCGACCACACACACCACAGAATAACAACCCCACATCTGACGCTGGACTCAACCTTTGCACAACCTATTTCCCCGGATCCCACGGACTGAAAACCATTCTGAAAGAACTTTATCCTATATTACATGACAATGACGCGACCACATCCTTACTGCCCCAATGCCCCTCTGTCGCTTACAGACGACCAGCCAATCTCAAAAACCTTCTGATATTCACCAACCCTTTGACACCCCGCCCTGACAAATTTCCACATATTTCCCCTACCTGCAATCGCCCCCGATGTAAAACATGTCTCCTAATCAGATCTGCTCCCCTCTCCCCACATCCCCTCATTGTCCCTTCACCCCGTTCCCACGCTAATTGCCTCTCGAAAATTATTATCTATCTTTTGTCGTGCAAAAAATGCACCTCATTCTACATAGGCGAATGCATTAAGATATATATATATATATATACACACACACATATATATATATATAACTTTTGGACGGCACAATAGAACACAGAATAAAACAGATAACACGTAAAAGGACAATCACACTGTAGATGATTTGAGCTTTCGGCCTTCTCCGAGGCCTTCTTCAGGTCAGACTGAGAGGTTTTGAGGGAAGAGTGCCTGGGGAGGGGAGGGGGGGCGGAAGGTTTAGGGACTGTTGGGAAAGAAATTAAAGATGGCGGTTAAGGGTGGGAATTTTAAAGGATCGGAAATATAGGATGTATGCGGATTCACGAGTTCTCACCTCTATGTTGGTGGCTGAACCGGGTAGAGATTCTAGAACTGTTAGGGAAAAGAATGGACCACAACCTTGTCGTGGTGGAAGGGCTTTTGTATTCCGGTGACCGCTAGAGCTGTGCTGGCGGGAGTAAATATATTTGCTCCTGGTAGGGTCACCCATGCAAGATAGGTCGAAGGTTAGGAGCCAGACGAAAGGTAGTCCACGCAGCGTCTGTTCCTCAGTGAGGCGGCTGCAATGGCGTCTGACCCCAGTGGGGCGGCCATTAAGTGATGTGTCACGTTAAAAACACTACTTAGGAAGGCAACGGGAAACCACCTCAATTATGATTCCCAAGAATATAATGATGGGCACTATAGATAATATGAGTCCTGGCAACTACGGGACTCGGCCCAAGAGGCCGTGTGTCGTGCCCGGCAGCCGGAGAGGCAAGGCTTCCGCGGTCGTCACCCCACGAAACCCTTGCAGGGAAGAAATAACTTTAGCAGGACAGAAGACTCAGAAAAAGATGAAAGTAGTTAGAATAGGAACCTGGAACGTCAGGACAATGTTGAGGACAGGAATATTAGAAAATATTGAGCGAGGGATGGAAAGAGGTAATATAGATGTTTTAGGTCTCTGCGAGGTGAGATGGAAGGATAGCGGGGATTACTGGAGTGACAATTATAGAGTGATATACAGCGGCGGGGACGAGAGCCAACGAGGGGTGGCCGTAATTTTAAATAAAGGGGTAGGAAGAAGCGTAGTCAACATAGAGCAAGCAACTGATAGAATCTTACTCGTAGAGATTAAAGCAGAGCCGACGAACTTGGTCATTGTTCAGGTATACATGCCACCGAGCAACCACAAGGAGGAAGAAGTCCATAGGATGTACGATGAGTTAGAGGATATCATTGCGAGTGTTCCTGCAGGGAAACATTTGATAGTGATGGGGGATTGGAATGCGACGGTAGGCGAAGGAAGAGATGGGGGTGAGGTGGGGGACTATGGGTTAGGCACGAGGAATGAACGCGGGGAAAAAGCAATTGAATTCTGCAGGAGACAGGGGTTAGTCATCACCCACAAATGGTTTAGACACCACAAAAGGCGTAGCTATACATGGAAAATGCCAGGTTACTCAGAAAGGTATCAGTTAGATTATATTATGGTTAGGCACAGGTTTAGGAACAGTGTGATAAATTCGTACAGTTTCCCAGGAGCGGATGCGGACTCTGACCACAATTTAGTTGTTATTAAATGTAACGTCCGTTTCAAAAAGATAAGGCAAGGGCGGCGGGTTAGGAAATGGAATTTAGAAGCATTAAATGGATTAACGAGGAAGGGGTATCAGCAGGCTGTAGAGAAAATGATGGATGACGGTAAAGAACTGAGTACCATCGAAGAAAAATGGGAATGTATCAAGAAAGGGATATTGGAAGCCGCTAAAAACACTATAGGAACCGTTAATGGGAAAAGGATAAGGAAACCATGGGTAACGGATGAGATGATTGCAATGATGGATGAGAGAAGAAGATGGAGAAATGTAAACACAGAGTTAGGCAAAATGAAGGATGACTCCGTTAATAGTTACTGTTGCGGCATCTCCCGCAGTTTCTTTAGAAGTACAAAGAGTTTGATATCCCACGCAGGTAAAGTTATCCTCAGGATCATCAACAAAAGGATAGAGAGTAAGGCAAATGATTACTTACGGGATGATCTGTTTGGGTTTAGGAAAGGAAGAGGTATGCATGATGCCATTGTAGTAATGAGATCACTAATCGAGAGGAATATAGAACACAATCAGGACGTTTTTGCCTGTTTTGTAGATTTCGAAAAAGCGTTTGATAGAGTGAATTGGGAAAACTTAATGCGTGTATTGCAGAAAATAGGAATGGATTGGAGGGACAGGAGACTGATCCGCAACCTGTACATGTCTCAGACTGTTCAGGTGCGAGTGGGGAACGGAGAGTCCGGATGGGCAGTGTTAGGAAGAGGTGTAAGGCAGGGTTGCCCATTGTCACCGGGACTGTTCAACTTATATGTAGAGGAAATGATTAAAGAGGCATGGGAAGAACTGGAGGTAGGAATGAAAGCCGGAGGGGAATTCGTAAAATCGGTTAGGTTTGCTGATGACCAAGCATTAGTTTCTCAGTCAGCCAAGGGGTTGCAAGCATTGTTGAGTGAATTGGAGGTTCAGTGCGATAAATATGGGATGAGAATCAATATTAATAAAACAATGGTTATGCGATTTTCTAGAAAGAAAAAAGCTAAGTTAAATATTAAAATAGGTGGGGAAAAAATAGAGCAGGTAGAACTGTTTACATATCTCGGAAGTGTTTTGGACCAATACGGTCAATGTGGTAGGGACGTAAGGAGAAGAATTGCGCTAGGCAAGGAGGCATTCTCAAGGAGGAGGGAGTTGATGACGGCGACGTTGAGTAGGGATGTTAAGACAATACTCGTAAAAACTCTGATATGGAGCGTAGCCATGTACGGCGCGGAAACGTGGTCGCTGAAGCAGGAGGATAGACGTAGATTGGAGGCTTTTGAAATGTGGGTGTGGAGAAGAATGGAGAAGGTGAAATGGACCGAAAGGAAAACAAATGAGGAAGTACTAGAGATGATGGGGGAGGAGAGGCAGGAAAATGCATGAAAGGCGTATTGAGCGGTAGTGGAATGTTGAAGAAGGTTAGGAGACGGGACGGGAGACGGGAGAATGTTGGGCAAGCGAGGAAAGGGTAGGAACAGGATAGGGTTGTTGGATGGGATGAAGGGTGGAAAGAAGTACACAGAGATGAAGAGGGACCTGATGTAGCTTAGGTTGCTGGATTGGGTTTTGTTTGGAGTTACAAAATATTTATTTGACAGTGGTGTCCATCCAAAAAAACCTACCTTAACCGGTAGATTACCTAATAATAATAATTCCATCAATGCACCGTTGCACACCACCTCAGTTCCGATGACGAAAATTATGAAATGATAACTCGAAGTATTAACACCCACCGCAATGACCAGATTTGCTCCTCTTGAGACCTTAGCTGTCTTTCCAAACTTTAATACATGACAGTGGAAAAGAATTCACGTCGAACGAGGAAGTCATCGACAACACAGATGCACATTTTGAAGACCATCGAAATTCTACTTTTTGGACGGCTCAAAAAGGTTATACAAAGGCTGTGAAAAGTGCATCAAACTAAAAGGAGTTTATGTCGAAAAATAAACGATAATATTTCTCTAGTTTGTTCCAAGGACTCGTAGAACGACCCGCGTAGCTTTTGTGGAAGTCAAGCGAAAATTTCGTGACTCCACGAACTAGGACCTACCTCACTCCAATATACCTCGGCCACCCCTCTTATAATATCCATAACACTACACATCCAGGATATAATAATTCGTTTCCAGTAGTCCTAATACTAAATACTTTCGTTCAACAAGCCAGAGCAGACGGAGATTAATACTCGGCCATATTGCAGAACTTATATTTGTTTATTCGGCGTCACTTCAGCTATGTCACTTCTTCTTGTCGTTTACAAACAGCTATTAAGCCCCCTGGTTTACCGCTTCACCGACTATGCTCAAATACGGGCTGCAGACTGCATTTCACTATCTTCCACTCAAATTATTTTCGACCAATATCAGTATGAATTCTGCCGCACTCGTCAAACACGACATTACGCGGTATCTCTTGCGTCGGGGAAGAGAACGGCCAGTATTTAAATGTTTCCTTCTTTAAAAGGGTAATTACTTTTTCGGTCATGTGCGCCTACATAAAAAACTGCAAGGAAAAGGAGAACGTGAGTGTCAAGTATTCGGGAGAAAACGGGACTGAAATTTACGTCTAGATTTGCCTCGACCCACATGAATCGTCGGAATGGGATTTTTGTGGCTGGAAACACACGGCGCGAGCGAACTTTACGTTTAAGTTAATTTGAAGATATCTAATATAATATTTAACCTCAAATGGGCCGAGCTCGGTGTAACTTCTTGTTTTGGTTATCTTGCCCTCGAATACATTACTTCCTCCCTGAAAAGCGTACAGTATACTCCAAATTTGTACATTAAAAAAACACTATTCTCAGCTATTCGCAATTACCAGGAAAGCAAAGTAACTGTCTAAGACACCATCGATTAATCAAAACAAATATGACAAACCGAACTAATCACACAGGGCCATTTATTTTACAAGTTATATTTTTTATGTTACCCCAAAATGCCGCCTTTCGGGCGGGACTTAACCTGTGGACCCCTTGCCGCCTTTCAATGAGACTACACTAATGCCCACGCCGGGTTTCGCTCCACCCTTCTCCCTTTCCCTGTACAGAACGTCCCACCTCTACCATATTAAACACCTATCCATCCCTAAAGACCGTAGCTTTCGGCAGTCTCCCATAATAGCCAAACACCACAAATCGCAAAATAAATATTTTTTTCCCGAGCCAATAAGGATTCCTCCTCGTCCAGCTGCTATGCTCAAAAGATACTCTACGTCACGCTCTTCAGACTATATCCCACGTGGATTGCAATGTATTGAACAAGATGCTGCAAACAGGAAAATGCTCGCATGTTAGATTTCATTTGGCAATTCGCATACTTTACACTGTGACAGTGAGGAGCCCTCACAAGTCCATTTCCCATGCACATACTGATCAGCTCACTGAAATAAATCTTTCATTATCATAGCATTCTTAAACTTTGCTTATTCACTATAATGTGTCGTTCAACAGGGCGGCAGCCTTGGTGTTTCCTGATTTCCTTGTATAAATAAGGCAGGGAGCTACTGAAGCAACGGGAAACCGCCGACATAGGAACAGATCGAACGCCAATGAAAATGATAAAAGCAATTATTTCAGGTTCAAATTATTGACGCTACAAACTTAGTGAAATTTCATTATTATTAATTAACTATTCCCGACTCGACGCATATGAAACCTATCATGCCCTGATGTATTCGATGATGTCGCTTTTAAGATGAAATAGATCATAAAAAATATACAATTGTGGAACTTTAGCGCTCCCTTATCCCATAGAAAATGACATTATAACAAGCCCAGGTAATGAAGCGCAAGTAATTCCGGCCAAGCATCCGCCAGAGCAAGCAAGCATTAATCAATACATAAATCGACAGTCATGACAATTAACTGTCTCTGACTACGGGAGACGAATTCGCCACTCGGGAAGGGCTGTGACGCAGTGACTTCCCGCGAAAGAAGAAACATCGGGAGCGACACGTTTACCCTTCGGTTTCTCCCGCTTCTTTGTAGAGAGAGGCATCCAAGGGCGGGGTCTTTTGCTTTTTTTAAAGCAAAGTGCAAAGGCATGCGGAAGGAATGTCAAACGCTCACAAGTAGATTCGACTGATGTCAATCGGCTTCAGCAAGAGAAATACAAGCTCGCCCAACAGATAAAGCAATGCGTAGTGGAAGATTTCACTATCATTACTTCAATCACTTGCTCCATTAGCAAAAAATCTCATTTACTTGAATTCCCTCGTACGTTTCGGGAAGCCGGCGAAGCGACGGACTCGACGGCCATGGACGTCTGTCGCTGGGCGAGAAAATGCGCTGGAGCCGAAAGTCGCCGGCCACGACCGTTCATCTAGGCTCATGCAAGTTCACAAGCCGTATTAGCCTTCCTCTGCACGGCTTTCTAAAGAAAAATCATATTTTCCAATGCCAGTAATGTCAACATTTCACAACAAACGTAGCAGGGTGCGCCTTCTTTTAAGTCCTACAGCTCATTTTTGGGGTACGGGTAAACGGCGCGTTTTTAAAAAAAAAAACGAAGTTTTCTCCCGCGGGGTCCATTAACATTATAAAACAAATGTAAATTGCTCTTGATGATTCCCTGAAATAAAATTTATTAGGTTACTTGCGACCCGTGTCTAAACATGTAATAGTAATCGACGGCCAAGTGTTTACGGCGCAGTTTAAGGAATAACTCGGACGGCATGGAAGCTCGCACAAAATATCCTAACCGACAGATTGTGATTGCTTCACTCCAGAGCTGGGTTAATGTATAAAGCGATGAGTCGCTATCCAAGAAATCCTTACTGTGGCTCGCGAGAGCTCAATCACTTGCTCGAGTAAATAGACAAAACGCACGAAAACTAGCGGTCCGGGTGAAATTTCATCACGTCGATCGCTTCGAAACAACGCTGGGAGCTTCGGAAAAGGGAACGGTGTAGCGGGACGGCGGCAATGGCGAGAAATAAGGCGGGAGACGGGAAGGGGGTCGCTCTTGGGGCCGACGCGCTCGGTCGCCCCACTCGAAGGGCACCACGTGTCGGGGGCCATCGCTCGGTTTCCCTCTCCTGACATACAGGCAGCACCTGTCCCACTGGATGCGAGAAACTTGAAAGTGGCCCCACACACACACATGGACATGCGTCAACCGTCATTCAAAGAATTATCTTACGGCGGTGACGCATCGTTGCTACCGGAATTCTCAAACTAAGGTCGCCCAAAACTTCAAAATATTTCCTCGAATGGAAATGAACGGCTAAGAAATTGTTAATTGATGCTTATCTGTTTGCAGAAAGCTACCGTTCAAGGGGGAGGAATGTAAAGCTAGCATTGAAAACCCATGTGAAAAGAGCAGCTTTTCACAAAATGAGTAAAGAAAACTTAGAAGACAGAATTGAATTCAGCATATATTTGAGAATCCATTTGAATGAAGTTGTCAACTCCACGAATATGCCCGTTGAATACTGTAAACCAGGAATACCACAAAATAATGACGGGGGCACCCGAGGAATCACGCTTTTTTTATCCATCACGCCACCTGATTAACACATAAAACTCCGGAGGGACATGCATTTGTGACTATCGTCTGCCACCACGAGCCAATGGGCGACCCCTGCGTGCGGCCCATTACATGTCTCCGGCCTGCCAGACGGCATCGCCTCACCCCCACCCACACAGTTTTCTAAACCCTCTAAATTTTGCCTTTCTCCACCAAAGTGCTTGACTCAGGATCATTAAAAAATTACGGCATTTTGGTGCACCATGCCATTTCGTTGAGGGTCAAGGGGTATTTCTAGACTTTGCAAATTACTTAAACTCCATTAAGATTTCCCGAGGCTATCACCATTCACATCCTCTCTTCCGAAAAGTGAATGTCGTAGTGCACAAACGAACATACGACACTCAACCTGTCTTAAATCCCCTTTCCCAGGGTGTTTTTTATACCGAATGACGCAGCAGGCATGAGCCACTGGATTCAAAAGCTATCGAGAGCAAACAAAAATATTAATGCGGCAACCAGATTTTAAAACCAACTTCCAAAAGTGGTCAACTAAAAGGAGGGGGCGACAGAAGCGAGCGATGCAATCCCACAGGTTACGCCATGTTGTGCGGGGGATAAGGACGGGGGGAAGAAAAAACTCGATTTTCAAACATGAAATGGTCGCTCCAAACACCGAGGCAACAATTTCCAAGACGCTACTCGAGTGAGCCAGCTGTGGGAAGGCGAGCGGCGTCCGGAATGGAGTGGGGTGGAGGTTCCAGTGAGGGAGGCGACTGGAGGAGAACGAGCGGGGAAGCGAGCGAGGGGAGGCAAACGACGGAAGGCGGGGTGGGGGGCGCAGAAGAATAGGCTAGGAAAGGAGGGGGTGGGGTCGCGGTATCCCTGCAGGTCAGGTTACACAGAGCGAAGGAACCTCGGAATTTGATACAAACAAGAGCCAAGCGCGACAATTATTGGTATGCATCAATGGGATACCATCCCTCGCCCATCGCCCCACCTTAAAGATTTCCTCGAAAATGAAATTCGGAAATAAAACGATTACTCTCATCTGCACTTAATTGTCCCCACACGAGAGAAGGCTTTGAAAGGAATTACGCAAAACAATTTTTCCCGGGGGAGGCGTTGACAAAAAGGACATTGTGAATATTCTGTCGAACATATAATTCTACTAGCCATATGTCTACTCTTGTAGACCAACTGGGTCAATAAACATTCTACAGTATTAAATTACAAGTTGGCTCAATACAGCGACTCTTAATATACTTACGAGTGCAAAAAGAAGACTCACGGCCATATTAATAATTGCATGCCTTTCATGGGAGAAAAGGTCGCGAATAGAGCCAAAGTTATACACACCACAAGTCTCGACATAGACATTATTGTAAATAAAAATATAATGGTTTTGATTAACGACTTTGTTTTAGCATATTACTGCACAATCACCAAATAGAACATGATATGAATGCAAATATATCCACAGCTTCTGCCTATGCCGCATGAGTACCCAATGTGGCGTGTAGAACGTGAGAGCCCGACAATGGATAATCATAAACCAACACCACTCAAAAGAGCCATGAAAAAATAATTTGCTAATAAAATTATATGCTTGCGCATCATCACACCAAAAAATGGTTTCTGTTAATAAATTGTGGTTACTGTGACTGTTGAATCTAAATTATTGAAGATACAGCCGCTCCGTGTTTTGTAACAGTTAAACTATTGGAGTAACGGCCGCTCAGGGTTACATCGGCCTAACCCGTTCACTTGCTGTTACTAATCATTTAAATGCGGAAGAAGAGAGTACAAGGAACAATGCAAGATAAAGCGACAGCAAAAAAATATTGTATTACTAAACAGATAAATCATTCGTAAAAAAAACTCATGCCGTTTACGTAAATAAAATTTTAGAAATTCATACTTAACCAAAAAAGGCAACATTTTTGTACATCCTGCGGAAATAATTTGCGCAAAAAGGCATTTCATTTAGTACCTATATAGGCTACAATTCCAAAATGAAATAATAAAATTTAAGTGGGTGACTTCTGTGGGCATGGCCTAATGTTTGACAGAAGATCAAGTTTGCTTTGATGACTTAAGAAACAAGAGAAGAAAATTAATTGTAACCTCGGTATAAACCAAATGACTCTCAAACTCTGTGAAATATTATCGTATACAGACAAAATGACGCTGAAATAGCCCTTCCCTTAAGTAATTAGGCAAAGCAACAGCCTCCTCCATGTTAAAGCCTCCCAGCGAATGTAATAATACTAAGCAATTCAAGCGTAGGTTGGGTAATACAAGCGGTCAAATTTTGGAAAAGGAGTTATACCTTATGTGATGATGAATCAGGAGAGGCGAAGCCGCTCCGCGGATCTTCATCGTCGTCGTCATCGTCGTCCTCATGGCTTGGAGCCACGGATCGGGCCGCCGCCGCTGCCGCGGCCGCCGCTGCCGCGACGGCCACCGACACACTTGGGGGACGCCCGGTGAGGCGAAAGAAGCGGCCCTCCTGCACCACCAAACCCCTTGCCACGGCACGTTTCACCGATAACCGCAACAAGGAAGACAGATCCACATCCTCACTTTGGTCGAGGGCATGAGATTGCCTTATGTATCTTTCGATACCCTTTAGAGCAGAACCACCACGTTCACCCAATTCACGCAATGCTTTCACAATCACTTTCGACAAGTCAGTCCCTTTCGTAATTTTTAACTGCCTACTGTTCACACCGGGATCTTTATAAGAACACTGTCCTTTATTTATCACTCGCAAGACCGCACCTTCTTTCACAGCCAATTCCAATTGCTCGGCAATACATTCATCACGAAACTTATGATGCTGTCGGATTGCGTGAGAAATTCTTTCCACAGATGGTCTCTGTTTCTGGTGACGAATCTTCTGGATAGCATCTAATATCCACTTCAGCCACGTACTATGACTTACGTGCCCCATAGGGGCTTCATGGCTGTCCCTCATGGCTCCGACGCACTGTAACGCTAGACTTCGCGGAGATGTTCTACGCAACTGAACCCTTACCAGACCGGCCGCTCCGAAAGTACCCGTCGCCCTGGCATATAAGGCCGGTGGCGCGAATGCCCCTACCCCGCCAGCTTTCCCTTCATTCCGCCATCTAAACTTGGCGGAGAACCCGTCCGTCGCGGAACTATAACTTCAATTAATTATATGTTCAGCCGTTCGTTGTGGAATGCACACAACAATTAACTTCCCATTCACCGAAACCGAGGGATACTATCACTGTTTACCGATTCCTGTGGACTAAAGAGAAAGATATTTCATAAACACAAAATTGGCAAATGACAAAAAATTCACGATCATGAATTTCGAAAACACCAGTATACTTTTTAGCTGACCAGCTTTTTCATGAAGTAATTCGACATAAACGGACATGGGCTGAATTGAAAAAATGAAGACATCGCCAAAATGATTGAAAACAAAAGCAACAGCATAAATAATAACAAAGTGTCATGGCAAAGAAGCATGCTAGGATTGATGAGACAGTGCTCTAATAATACAAAATCCCTACTCGCGATAAGAAATCGCGAGCTACTGATGGTTGTCCAGAATAATTAAAACATAAATGTATGGTAAACTGTGACGCTATTATTATATTTCTTACAGAAAGCTTTCAAACAAGGTGTTTCTGAAGTCGGTCATACACAAATTACAAATAAACATCCACGTTTCACTATCACGCCAAGGCAAAATATACGCTAAAATTGCTTACATGACCTCGCAGATCTTTAACGACGAATACACTACCTTCTACGGATGGTATTTACAATTAAAAATTAATCCCTTTCATTAGATTTGTCCGCCATCTTGGGCGGTGGACTCGAAAATATCATTACAATAAATATTTTTACAACTACAAATTAAACACAGATGTAGGACAATGCCATATTAACCTAAATTGAAACCAACAAAATAAAAAAAACACGCCCAAAAATAAAGTCAATGTTGTAATTAGCTAAAAAGCCAAGAACACGCACGTAATCCGTCTCGTATTACGAAGAAGTCGAAACCAAACACCTTCTAAGGCAAGTAGCCCACAATATAAATGCAACATAGTAAGAAAGTGTTCACTCACATCTTCAACGTCGTTGAAATTGATATCAGCATTCCACACAGTGTAGTCACGTCACTCATTCTTAATCTCGTTAACTAGCTCGACGCCTCTCCTCGAAGAGGGAACAGGCTTATGCTAAAATGGCCACAACGATTAGAGCGCCCTTCCATCACAGTTATCGTCAGTTCCATTGCGAAAAAACTTTAATTACGAGCGGAGCTACTATCTTTGTCGACAAATATTCATGCAAAATTGATTAAATACAAATGAGCCTGACAATAATATATTTTCGTATCTTCAAATATGCAATTCAAAATATTACATTGGCAACCATCAGCATTATGCGGGAGTAATTCATGGTAGTAAAATACGCGTTTGACCTCAAGGTTAGGAATTTATAAAAAATATTAACCGTAAAAAGAATAACATTTAAAAAAATATCAATAACAGTAATTTAAATAGAAATTATCATTTATACATAATTTTGACAGAGAATAGGAGTAAAAGCGATGGGGTATTTAATGACATCTAACGGCGAAAGCTAGAACTTGGAGGGTTACTGGATAAAATGAATGTGGTTAGTCATTTGTTTTTTCTCTTGTGGAGCGAAGGAAGAAACTGATCAAAGATAGTATGGATGATATGGCGATGTTATTAACGTAAATTCTGTTTATAAAAATAGTGAAAATTAATTGAGAGCGTTCTTAATATATTTGCTGTTAAGTGACGAAACACAGAATTTTATTTACATCGTTCTTGGAGACATTATTGTCACTAAGCATGTTACTTTTTTATATGACTGGGATGAGGAAATCATTAATTTGAAATCTCTAAGCACTCGCCGAGCAACAGGAAATGTATGAAATTAGCTCTGGTCTCCAAAAATTTAATCATTTAAACATTTATGATGAGTTGCAAATTGATTTCTTGGTAAATGAAAACTCTTTTGATTGAATATTTCTGTTACGGTCATCAAATTTTGTATTTCTTGTGTCCTAACTCGTTTGAAATGCTTTTTGTCAGTTCATAATGAATTAATGATCACTTTTAGTCACTCTTTTACTCCTGTAAGGTAATGTTCAAATTGTTAGTCATTCTGGAATATTTTATAGTTGTGATGGGAAATATATTTTTTTTAATAATCACACCACTGCTGTTTTCGTTCTCCTGTCTCGCAAACACTCATAGTGCAGGTCTGTAATTTTTATGTCAGAATTATGAATGCCTTTGCATCAGGGTCTACAGCTTTTTATCATATCACTTTTTGGTTCACCAAATTCATATTTTAATGGATTTCAGCTTGGGAATTAATTGAATATGCGTTTTCTCTGTTCTAAGAATATGTATACTCTAACATAACTTTGATGAACAGACCCCGAAATTACATACAAAATGCCTTCAAAATTTATTTTCATCCTGTAATCAACCCTTGGTTTTCGTTCCCGAATATTTGCCTTGAAGGACCTTATGATTAAGTATAATAATAACATTGAGAAATACTGCACGTGACAATCAGTGGCTTTGATAGCCTATACATTTAAATAAAGAATGATTTATAGTACATTTGAATGTGAGAAATTTCATCAAGTGTCACCTTTATTAAATTTTTTAATCAATACAATGTTCTGATATTAATTTTCATTTGGATTAATTCAATTTTGCATCAAGGCCTATGTCATTTTGTTCCCACTTCCGAGAAATAAAAACCACCTAAGACTAGCTAAAAGCTCATTACTCAAATATGTATATAAATGATTAGAGACTTAATAAGGCATCAGTGACTTTTCTAATGCAAAAAGGAAGTAAAATTATCGGCGACCATGAAAAAAATCCAAGAGTTTCTCAATTAGGGCACCTTTCCCATACTTTCTGTAGTACGACTAAACGAAAGTGGTGGGAAGGGTAGAGGTCTTGTCTCAGTACACCTCGGAGAATACGGTCATTGCTGACTTTCTGCCAGGCGGCAGACGCATGGGAATGGCAAGCACTCAAATCTATTCTGACTCGTGAATCGGATTTTTGGGAACCTGGATCCTTTCTCGGAGGATGATGAAGTGACGTAAAAATACCTCCTTTTCCAAACTGCTATGAATTCATCGGCATTTTACACACCGTTCACTTAAGGAAAATGTACAGTGATTCTTGTCACCGAAATAACATTATAGGAATTCTGACATAATTTATCTGAAATGATTTTATCGCTTGCCTAGTATATTGTGATTGTCATTTTAATCACTGTAGTAATGAGTGTCCTCTTACGTTCATGTGGGTCATTCGAAGAAATAAAATTAATTGATTACAGCTTGAGCTACACGGCAAATCAATATTATCATTAAAGTTATGCATGTGTGGGGTGAGCACGATATTTATGGCAATTGGAATTAAACGCAAACATTTGCGAGATAAGAACTAACTACGGTCCAACTCGGTTATTTGAACCGAGATGAAAATATTTTCATCTCGGTAAAGAAAAAATATTTTAATCACAAGAAGGTCTGAACATAGCCTATCCTTTACGGACCGGAAACATTATTAAATGGCCCATTTAACTGACATTTATTCCATAAGTGTTTTTTCTTTGCCTCGAGATTATTTTTAACGGCGTCATTAGCCTTATGACTTTTATTTTAACTTTTCCCATCTTAGTCTCTTGGAAGTGTTCCTTCTTTTTATATCAGTTTAAATTCCAAATCTTTATCCGTATTATTCGTTTTCAGGCGGTGCCTGTTTTATAAAAAATATTATATCAATTGCTTCCCGTCCATATTTGTGGATTAGTGCTTTTGAGTGAGTGAGACATAGTATATGAGGAAATAAGATGAGAGATGATCGAAGGCTTGTGAGAAATGGGTGTGGTGTGTTGGAGAAAATTCGCGTAAGTCGGCCTGGGGAGACAATAGCCAAGGTTTTAAATAGGGTGGCCGAAGAGGGGAAGTCGCTGGGAGAAATCCGAAAAAGACATAGAAAGTGGGTGGAGGAAATGCTTAAAGGTAGTGGGATGTAGGAGGCGTGATAGAAAGTTTGGTAAGCGGGGAGGAGAGGGGAAGACGATGAGCTTCCTATACAGCATGAAGACTTGCAGAAGTTACAATGAAAAAACAAGAAGTTCACGCGATATAGTTATGATTGCTGGTCTTTTAAAACGTTATAGTCGCTAGGGACCGTCCAAAACCTTCCTTTACAATAGATAGAATACCCTGATTGACTGATTGATTAGCTCAATGTGCGACTCAGAGAAATTTAACAAAAAGTAATTCCATGTTGTTCTTTATTACCATTTTGACAGCATTCAAACATTAATGCCAGATTATCGCTAAAAGTACCTAAGTGCCATCTGTAAAATTCTAACCTCCGGCGCGTTTGAGAATCAGTTAGTGTTCATCATTTACTCTTCATTTAAATTTATCATAGACCATCAACGTATCAGACTCCTTTGGAACCGATACTATTGTATGGAATGAAATAAAAGTAAGAACGCTACTTTTGAATTTATCATGATGAACGCAGTAAAACCATTTATTCAGAATCCCTGTGTGTTTAGAGCAATGGCTGGGTTTAGAGAGTGGTACATCATTGTGTCTTGTTCATTTTGTTCATTTAACTTGCTTATCTCGCCCGGAATTTCCAGCCAATGTCAGATATGAGAAAATTTGTTACGTGATTGTTTTACGTAATTTATGAAAGACCTCAGCACTCCTCCAGTACAAACTTAGAGAGGTCTGAGTTTATTTTTGTTTAACTAAGGGAATGTTTTTATTAAATATATTGAATTTTTATCAGTAGCAACCCAAACTCATGTTTCAATGCGACTGTCAATGTCGTCATAAATTTGAGAAGTGTGTACTGAGTTTCCTTGAGAAATATTATACTGGCTCAAGTGATACCATGGCAAGGAATGACAGGGTATTCATGAAGATTTATCTGGTATTATTGCAGGTAGAGATGAAAAACATGGAGGTGTCAATAGCAGACGCCGCCATCGTCTTCAGGATGAAGTGTCTAAGGCGGCGTGATAAATATAATACTTCTGGAATTCTTCTTCTAATTTGGCTTTTAACACCTCCTCAGATTGTGTAATATGCCTTTTCTATTGACTACTCCCTAGTAGGTTTTTATGTTTTTTCGGGACCTTCGGGGTAGTGGTTAGTCCTCAGCTTTACTTGTGACGGGTCTGAATCTTATAAAACGGTCATAACTCTCGCAGATCTTTTTGTTCCCTGAATTACTCATTGCGGCTAACTCTGACTCTGGATCCCTGAGGCACGCCGGCGGAGATCCGACGCACGCCAGAGTCCGCGCAAAGCCACTTCACTGTGAATGTCCTGTCTCTCAAGTAGAAGTGAACCATCCTTATTATCCAATGTGGGAAATGGAGGCGCCTCATCTTCAACAGGAGAGCCGGATGCCCGACGCGATCGAATGACTTACTGACGTCGAAGAAGGCCCCGGCAACTGCCATATTCCTGTTGAAGCTGTCGGTGATGAAATCCGTCGTTCTCACCAGCTGATGGACTGTGGTATGCTGCTCTCGGAAGCCTAACTGCTCCTCTGGAAACCTCAGCCTCACACAAGCTGTTTGATTTTTCCGATACCTATTCTTCCCCTTCCCTGATAATTCGATTTCACACTCCGTAGAGGGCTTAGCGCTAAGTAAGCTCTACCCTCATATACCAAACGTAGCTTGGGGTTAAGAACTGTGGTCGGTACACCCACTAGCCACCCGCCGTATAGACGTTAAACACAGCTGCAGGAAAGGTACTGAATTGATGAGCTCGTCGCCTGGTTTACATAATTCCTTGATCAGAGCCATATATTTTCCTAAAGTTTGCAGAAGGAGAATGTCATGGAAAAGTTAAATAGAATGCATGGAGAAGGATTGAGATAAAAAGATACTGTCGTTTGGAAGAGAGGTTCATTAAAGCAACCATGAACCATAAACTGAATTTCGAACAAATTAACTATGTACCGTAATAAAACATAGTAAACAATAGCTACAAAAATATCAATCCTGTATTGCACCTTTTTGTCCTATAACAATATTGAATGAACCCTAAAGTTTTTTCAACATGACCAATGACCATCAACCAAATGCAATGTTTTCAAATTGTGCGAATCAAAATCATATCTGACAGCAATTGGGCTATGCCCAATAGGTGTTACTCTCTACATTTTCAAAGGTAGAATTTTGAGCATTTCTGAGTGGATAAACGGGTACACATCCCGAAGAAAGAAACCATTTTTTACAAACGGCTTTGCATCTCTTTCAATTTAAGTTATCCACGTTTTGGTGCTCCATAGCGGTTGGGATCTAGAAGCAGTCAAATAACTCCACAGAAAAACCCGTAGAAAAGTCACCTAAACTAATTGGTAGCTAGTCTTCAGCGAGAGAATAGTTTAATTGACTTATGAGAAGTGCATATGTATGTTTGGTTCAGGACATATAGTGTCTTCGTATTGCATTTTAGTCATTAGATGACCTATTATTGGTCTTCACATAGCGTCAAAATGGAAAAATCTGAGCGTTAACTTGAACTATTCACGAAGTAAAAGTGATCTTAAAGCGGGAAATACAAGAAGATTGGTCTGGTTTTTTTTAAAGAGAGCTGCGGCTGATTAAATCCAGGGGAAAAGTGTTTCCAGTAAAATCCCTTTTTGTCCGACCCATGAAAAAATTTGTCTTCAAGTTTTTCGCCACAAGTCAGAAAATAAGCTCAGAATCTTTGAAATTTCTCCGTAAAAAACCAAACTGCAGTTTGTACCCGGTCAAATAAGGGAAAGAGGAAAAATGCATACGATTAATTCCCACCATTATTGTTTTGAGTAAGTTTAGTCTCTCCTACAGAAAGAACGATGCAGAAAATATAATAATAAGGTGATATGTTAATCGTAATAGAAATTTTCCTTAAAACATTTACCGACGATCCAAGTCAAAAAAACCAATTGCGCCAAAATCCTTCTTCATCTACCTCTTGTTAAATCATTGACTGTTCCGAAAAAATACGAGTGTATTTTTATAGGAATTCTGCAGGAGACGGGTTAGTCATCACCCACACATAGGAACCGTTAACGGGAAAAGGATAACGAAACCATGGGTAACGGATGAGATGATTGCAAAGATGGATGAGAGAAGAAGATGGAAAAATGTAAACACAGAATTAGGCAAAATGAAGTACAAAGAGTTAAACAACAAATTGAGAAGGGCCACAAATAAAGCAAAAGAAGAATGGTGGAAAACGCAATGCGAGGATATGGAAAGCTTACAGAAGAATGGTGAAATTGGTGCGCTATAGAGCAAGATTAAGTTATTATCGGGAAGTAAGAAGGCAAGATCTGTGCTAATAGTTAAAGCAAAGTGGGGTAAGATAATAGTTGAACCAGGAAAAATCCAAGAGAGATGCAAGGAATATATAGAAACACTGTATGGTAGAGAACGTAGGCCGATAACGATAGACATAGAAAAGGAACATGACGTAGAAGAAGATAGCTTAGGTCCAGGCATACTCGGCGATGAAATAGAAAGGGCATTGAAGGAGATGAAAGCAAATAGGGCAGACAACATTCCGGTGGAACTGTTGAAACGTTTATGAAAATGTTGGAGGAGCACTCTATATGGACTGATTTGTAGTATCTTTGACGAAGGAATCTGGCCGTAATATTTTGTGAGTTCGGTGTTAGTTCCTATTCCAAAAAAGGCAAAGGCTATATCATAAGAGGATTACAGAAAAATAAGTTTGATATCCCACGCAGCTAAAGTTATTCTCAGGGTCATCAACAAAAGGATAGAGAGTAAGGCAAATGGTTACTTAGGGGATGATCAGTTTGGGTTTTGGAAAGGAAGAGGTACGCGCGATGCCATTGCAGTAATGGGATCACTAATCGAGAGGAATATAGAATACAAACAGGACGTTTTTGCCTGTTTTGTAGATTTCGAAAAAGCGTTTGATAGAGTAAATTGGGAAAAATTAATGCGTGTATTGCAGAAAATTGGAATGGATTGGAGGGACAGGAGACTGATGCACAACTTGTACATGTCTCAGACTGCTTAGGTGCGAGTGGGGAACGGAGAGTCCGGATGGGCAGTGTTAGGAAGAGGTGTAAGGCAGGGTTGCCCATGATCACCGGTGCTGTTCAACGTATATGTGGAGGAAACGATTAAAGAGGCATGGGAAGAACTGGAGATAGGAACGAAATTCGGAGGGGAATTCGTAAAATCGGTTAGGTTTGCTGATGACCAAGCATTAGTTGCTCAGTCAGCCAAGGGGTTGCAAGCATTGCCGAGTGAATTGGACGTTCAGTGCGATAAATATGGGATGAGAATCAATATTAATAAAACAAAGGTTATGCGATTTTCCAGAAAGAAAAAGGTTAAGCTAAATATTAAAATAGGCGGGGAAAAATGGAGCAGGTAGAACAGTTTATATATCTCGGAAGTTTTTTGGACCATTACGTTCAAAGTGGTAGGGACGTAAGGAGAAGTTTTGCGCTAGGCAAGGAGGCTTTCTCAAGGAGGAGGGAGCTGATGACGGGGACGTTGAGTAGGGATGTTAAGACAAGACTCGTAAAAACTCTGATATGGAGCGTGGCTATGTACGGCGCGGAAGCGTAGTCACTGAAGCAGGAAGATAGACGTGGATTGGAGGCATTTGAAATGTGGGTGTGGAGAAAAATGGAGAAGGTGAAATGGACCGAAAGGAAAAACAAATGAGGAAGTACAGGAGATGGCGGGTGAGGAGAGGGGTTTGTTGAGAGAAATCTTATGGAGGCAGGAAAAATGGATGAAAGGCGTGTTGAGCGGTAGTGGAATGTTGAAGAAGGTAATAGAAGGGAGGATGTTTGGCAAGCAAGGAAAGTAAAGGAACAGGATAGGGATGTTGGACGGGATGAAGGGAGGAAAGAAGTACACAGAGATGAAGAAGGACCTTATGTAGAATAGGTGGCTGGATTGGGTTTTGTTTGGAGTTACGAAATGTTTATTCGACTGTTGTGTCCATCGAAACACCTACCATAACCGGTAGATTACCTAATAATAAATAAAAAAAATATTTACAGGAGTTTAACACCAAACAAAGCGACGCAAGTGGTAAAGAAGCGGTGCCTTTTCCTCTAAAACAGGCGTATTATAATTATTAGGTAATCTACCGGTTAGGTAGGTTTTTAGATGGACACGAGTATCAAATAAACATTTGGTGACTCCCCACCTGGCTAACTAATCTATATCAGGTCCCTCTTCATCTCGGTATAATTCCTTCCTCCCTTCATCCCGTCCAACATCCCTATCCTGTTCCTACCCTTACCTCGCTTGCGCAACATTCTCCCCTCTATTACTCTCTTCAACATTCCACTACCGCTCAATACGCCTTTCATCCATTTTTCCTGCCTCCATAGGATTTCTCTCAACAAACCCCTCTCCTCCCCCACCATTTCTAGTACTTCCTCATTTGTTTTCCTTTCGGTCCATTTCACCTTCTCCATTCTTCTCCACACCTGCATTTCAAAAGCCTCCAATCTACGTCTATCCTCCTGCTTCAGCGACCACGTTTCCGCGCCGTACATAGATACGCTCCATATCAGAGTTTTTACGAGTCTTGTCTTAATATCCCTACCCGACGTCCCCGTCAGCAACTCCCTCCTCCTTGAAAAAGCCTCTTTGCCTAGCGCAATTCTTCTCCTTACGTCCCTACCACTTTGACCGTATTGGTCCAAAACACTTCCGATATATGTAAACTGTTCTACCTGCCCTATTTTTTCCCCGCCTATTTTAATATTTAGCTTAGCCTTTTTCTTTCTGGAAAATCGCATAACCTTTGTTTTATTAATATTGATTCTCATCCCATATTTATGGCACTGAACCTCCAATTCACTCAACAATGCTTGCCACCCCTTGGCTGACTGAGCAATTAATGCTTGGTCATCAGCAAACCTAACCGATTTTACATAATCACCTGCGACTTTCATTCTTACCTCCAGTTCTTCCCATGCCTCTTTAATCATTTCCTCCACATATACGTTGAACAGTACCGGTAAATATGGGCAACCCTGCCTTACACCTCTTCCTAACACTTCCCATCCGGACTCTCCGTTCCCCACTCGCGCCTGAGCAGTCTGAGATATGTACAGGTTGCGGATCAGTCTCCTGTCCCTCCAATCCATTCCTATTTTCTGAAAAAAACGCATTAATTTTTCCCAATTCACTCTATCAAACGCTTTTTCGAAATCTACAAAACAGGCAAAAATGTCCTGATTGTATTCTATATTTCTCTCGACTAGTGATCTCATTACCGCAATGGCATCACGCGTACCTCTTCCTTTCCTGAACCCAAACAGATCATCCCATAAGTAATCATTTGCCTTACTCTCTATCCTTTTGTTGATGATCCTGAGAACAACTTTAGCTGTGTGGGATATCAAACTTATTGTTCTGTAATCCTCACATGACGAAGCCTTTGCCTTTTTTGGAATAGGAACTAACACCGATCTCACAAAATCTTCCGGCAGATTCCTTCCTCATAGATACTACGAATCAGTCCATATATGGCCTTCTTCCCACCTTTCCCTAAACATTTTAACATTTCTACAGGAATATTGTCCACCCCCACAGCCTTATTTGCTTTCATCTCCTTTAATGCCCTTTCTATTTCATCGTCGAGTATGCCTGGACCTAAGCTATCTTCTTCTACGTCATGTTCCTTTTCTATGTCTAACCTTATCGGCCTAAGTTCTTTACCATAAAGTGTTTCCTTCTATCTCTCTTGGATTTTTCCTGGTTCAACTATTATCTTACCCCATTTATCTTTAACTGTTAGCACAGATCTTACCCTCTTACTTCCCGATAATAACTTAAACTTGCTGTATTAAGCACCAATTTCATCCTTCTTCTGTAAACTTTCCATATCCTCGCATTCCGTTTTCCACCATTCTTCTTTTGCTATATTTGTGGCCCTTCTCAATTTATTGTTTAACTCTTTGTACTTCATTTTTCCTAACTCTGTGTTTACATTTTTCCATCTTCTTCTCTCATCAATCTTTGCAATCATCTCATCCGTTACCCATGGTTTCCTTATTCTTTTCCCGTTAACAGTTCCTATAGTGTCTTTAGCGGCTTCCAATATCCCTTTCTTGATACATTCCCATTTTTCTTCGATGGTACTCAGTTCTTTACCGTCATCCATCATTTTCTCTGCAGCCTGCTGATACTCCTTCCTCATTAATCCATTTACTGCTTCTAAATTCCATTTCCTAACCCGCCGCCCTTGCCTTATCTTCTTGAAACGAACATTACATTTCATAACAACTAAATTGAGGTCAGAGTCCGCATCCGCTCCTGGGAAACTGTGCGAATTTATCACACTGTTCCTAAACCTGTGCCTAACCATAATATAATCAAACTGATACCTTTCTGAGTCACCTGGCATTTTCCATGTATACCTACGCCTTTTGTGGTGTCTAATCCATGTGTTAGTGATGACTAACCCCTGTCTTCTGCAGAATTGAATTGCTTTCTCTCCGCGTTCATTCCTCGTGCCTAACCCATAGTCCCCCACCTCACCCCCATCTCTTCCTTCGCCTACCGTCGCATTCCAATCCCCCATCACTATCAAATGTTTCCCTGCAAAAACACTCGCGATGATATCCTCTAACTCATAATACATCATATCGACTTCTTCCTCCTTGTTGTTGCTCGGTGGCATGTATACCTGAACAATGACCAAGTTCGTCGGCTCTGCTTTAATCTCTACGAGTAAGATTCTATCAGTTGCTTGCTCTATGTTGACTACGCTTCTTCCTACCCCTTTATTTAAAATTACGGCCACCCCTCGTTGGCTCTCGTCCCCGCCGCTGTATATCACTCTATAATTGTCACTCCAGTAATCCCCGCTATCCTTCCATCTCACCTCGCAGAGACCTAAAACATCTATATTACCTCTTTCCATCCCTCGCTCAATATTTTCTAATTTGCCTCTCCTCAACATTGTCCTGACGTTCCAGGTTCCTATTCTAACTACTTTCGCCTTCTTCTGAGTCTTCTGTCCTGCTGCAGTTATTTCTTCCCTGCAAGGGTTTCGTGGGATGACGACCGCGGAAGCCTTGCCTCTCCCGCTGCCGGGCACGACACACGGCCTCTTGGGCCGAGTCCCGTAGTTGCCAGGACTCATATTATCTATAGTGCCCATCATTATATTCTTGGGAATCATAATTGAGGTGGTTTCCCGTTGCCTTCCTAAATAGTGTTTTTAACGTGACACCATCACTTAATGGCCGCCCCACTGGGGTCAGACGCCATTGCAGCCGCTTCACAGAGGAACAGACGCTGCGTGGACTACCTTTCGTCTGGCTCCTAACCTTCGACCTATCTGGCATGGGTGACCCTTCCAGGAGTAATTATTATTACTCCCGCCAGCACAGCTCTAGGGGTCATCGGAACACACAAGCCCTTCCATCACGAAAAGGTTGTAGTCCATGGGAGGGAGGCGTATTATAAACCATAAAAATAAGCTCTAAGACTCTTTCTTCCTCAATGATTTTCAGAAAGTTTACAACCAAAAGATTTTTCAACTGGAAGTTGAAGAATATGGTGAGCATACCTTCTTAGGATTCCTTCTGCTAATTAATGGAAGTGGTAAAAATTGGAGGCTCGTCATTCGCGAAGGCAACACCGAGTTAGCAAAACATAACAGTTTCAGGCTTAACTTTGTGGAATTCCTTTGAGTTAAGTGTAGAAATAGGAACTTTTCACTTCCACATAAAGATTTATACACAGGTATGAAGTATTAAATCTTTACGTGCAAGTGCAGAGTTTCTTTTTCTACCCTCACCGAGTTAGGAAACTAAGAAATTGCAGCACGAAAAAAATTGGTTTCACAATTAAATGAAATTTTCATATGATTAGCACTTTTTGTGTGAAAATTCACATATTATCGGTATTATCTACATCAATATAAATACCTTGCGAGCCACCAAAACAGGCGAGTGTCCGGGTGTGTAGCACCAGGAGGAAAGGGTAAGGGATGAGAGGGTTGGGGTTTATTCAAATAGGTAGGGGAAGGTGGGAACCTGTAAGAAAAAATATAATATATCCACGCGCAATTATCTCACAGATGGTCCCACATATTACAGAAAACCTTGTTATCACTTAATTTATCTCGTTTTTAGGCAAGACATACAGTGTGCCTCCAATGAAATACGTGGATGACACTGCCCCAGAATTGCTGCAGTAGGTTAAATTTAGAGCCGGGTGTCAACATAAAACCTCTGGCTTTAAAAGCAATTGGGCAGTGAAGGCAGAAGGCACTAGAGGTCAAAGAAGAGATTAATGATAAGGAACCAAAAGAAAGGTGTTAATTTTTTTAAAGAGCGAATTACTTAACGTGAAAAAACTTTATTTTCAACTCTTCACTGTCGATAAATTTGAGTATGCTCCTAAGTCATTCGAAATAAGCAGGAAAATTTATTCCAGCAACCGCTGTAAATTAATCAACCAATGAAAAACTTATTTTTAAACTATTTAGATATTGAAGGAAGGAATGGAAGAAGGGCGAGGCAGTTAAATGTTTATGTGTGAACATAATTATTCATTATCATAAGGTAATCTACTGGTTAAGGTAGGTTTTTGGATGGACACAACTATCAAACAAATATTTTGTGATTTAAAAAAAAAACAACCCAGAAGCCTACTCAACAACAGATCCCTCTTCATCTCTGTGTACTTCTTTCCTCCATTCATCCCGCCCAACACCCCTATCCTATTTCTGTCCTTTCCTGGTTTGCCTAACATTCTCTCCTCTATTGCATTCTTAGGCATTCCACTACCGCTCAATACGACTTTCATCCATTTTTCCTGCCTCCATAGGATTTCTCTCAACAGACCCCTCTCCTCGCCCACCATTACGAGTACTTCCTCATTTGTTTTCCTTTCGGTCCATTTAACCTTCTCCATTCTTCTCCACACACACATTTCAAAGAGCCTCTTCCTATTGAAATTGAAAAAAATGTTTTGTCCACTACCTACGTTCCGTTATGGTATACCAACTTCCAAGAAGATGTTATACCACAACGAAACCTAGGTAGTGAATAAAATATTTTTAATGTGTAAAAGCCAAGTTGTTTATTTTTTAATTTCAATTTTTCGAAAGATCAAACTACTATATGTAGGTATATAAGGTGACATGATTGGGATTGTGCACGTATAGCTGGTGACCTAGCACCCTCCGCCACACGCCCTTGCGGCGGCTTTGTAGTGTCTTCATCAATATTTCCACAAAAACCTTTGTTCTACGTGCGAAACAAGCTTTTATAACACCATCATCGATGTGACACCAGTGGCCCTGAAGATATCGACCCCATCGTGGAAAACGATAGATTTAGCAACGACGGGCGTTATTCTTTTCTATATTTGTGTGACATTGGAATTCGTAAACTAAAACTCATTGATTTGGTGAAAAAATTTTCAATTTGCTAGTTCCCCAGCTCGCCAGAGTTGTGCGCCAGGGTCAAAGTGCACCTGTAACAAGATGTGTTTTTTGCAGGGTGGAAGAGCGGGCTTCAGAGAAATGAACTCATTTTAGACTCCATTCGAAGAGGAAGTTTCATTCTTTGCATTTCCACGCGTTCTCAGTGGTACCGACGCGACGGCTGCTCGTGAGCAGAAGGCAGGGGGCCGGCCGGCGCGGAGCGAGTTCGCCTCCCCATCAATCACCGGTCAACCCCCTTCCCCTGACCCAATCCCGGGTCTCTCCACAAAAATATAAGCAATTATGAATTATATGCAAAGAGAATATGTATGTCGGAGTGCGTGGGAGGCGAAAACGGTAAGAGAGGATGAAGAAACAGGGCATCATGGAAGATATTAGTGAAAGGGACCAGTTTTCCTCCTTCTTCTCTCCCACCATTACGAGTACTTCCTCATTTGTTTTCCATTCGGTCCATTTCACCTAATGCATTCTTCTCCACACCTACATTTCAAAAGCCTCCAATCTACGTCTATCCTCCTTCTTCAGCGACCACGTTTCCGCGCCGTACGTAGCTACGCTCCATATCAGAGTTTTTACGAACCTTTTCTTAACCTCTCTACTCAACGTTCTCGTCATCAACTCCCTCCTCCTTGAGAAAGCCTCCTTGCCTTGCGAAATTCTTCTCCTTACGTCCCTGCTACATTGACCGTGTTGGTCCAACACTTCCGAGATACGTACACAGTTCTACATACTTTATTTTTCCTCTCTTATTTTAATGTTTAGCTTAGCCTTCTTTTCCATGAAGGATTCACGGGTCTTCCACAGGGTCAGGGGTTCCATGTTGGTCGACGTTTCGATGCCCGACTATTGCATCGTCTTCAGGGTTGATGGTTGCCTCTCAGCATTTGGCCCTTTTTCCACCCAAACCAAACACCTCCAAGGAGGAACGGGAAGCACTCCATGCTTTTCGGCGGGAGACGGACATCATGGTGTTACCTGCGGACAAAGGAAACGCTACTGTCATCATGGACAAAGAGGAATACCATATTAAAGTATGGGAAATCCTCTCAGATATAGCCTAAGTTCGGTTCCGTGACCCCACGGATGCCATCATGAGAAAGACTAACGCGCTCTTAAAGAAAACAGATATTCCTACCAAAATCACTACACACCTGCGGCCATAAGCACCAGCACCCCGAGATTACACGACTTACCCAAGATCCACAAAACGGGGACGCCTCTGAGATCAATGGTGAGTGCCATGAGCTCCCATACCTACAACCTTGCAAAGCACCTCATCAGTGTTCTGTCACCACATGTAGGCTGCTGCATCACCTACGAAACTGCAGATTTTGTGAAAATTTTGAATGAAATCCACCTAGAAGAGAGTGATATCCCGGTGAGTTTGGACGTAGTATCTCTTTTCACACGGGTCCCTATGATTGACACTTTACGCCTCATGTAAGCCAAGTTCGACGCTGCCACGGTGATGCTTTTCCGCCATGTTTTAACCTCCGCGTACTTCCTGTATGATGGGAAGTACTTCGAGCAAACGGATGGAGTGGCAATAGGATCACCACTCTCCCCTGCCATATCCAAATTCTTCTTGGAAGATTAAAAAAGGCACTCCAATCAGCCCTGCTCCGCTCAAAACATTTTTCCGCTATGTCGACGACATATTCGTGATGTGGCCACATGACAGGAATACACCACGAATTCCTGGCGCACATGAATCGCTAGCACCCCAATATTTCCTTTACCATGGAATTGGATATCGACGGCAAACTCCCGTTCCCCGATATGCTATTTCATCGAAAGAATGACGGCACACTCGTAAATGGGGTGTATCGGAAGCCAAAGCACACTGGGCTGTACCTCAATGGTAAGAGCCACTACCACCCAACCCAAAGGCGAGCGGTGCTGAACACACTCTTCCAACTAGCCAGGGACATCGCCGACCAAAATAATTTGCCAGAGGAGATTAGCCATCTCAAAACGACCTTCCTGCAAAATGGGTATAGCCGACGAGAAATCTCTTTGGCCCTAAAAAGGGCTTTCAACTCGCTATCTCGCCCGATTAGGGAGGAAAAAACCAATAGAAATGGCTTGCTTGCCGTACGTCGCCTAGATCTCCGGTAAACTATCTAGGTTACTGGAGATGCACAAAATTAAGGCTATCCACAAACCACCAGGAAATATCAGAAATTTGCTTGTCGGGGCCAAGGACCCGATCGGCCTAAAGATCCTAGGCATATACAAGTACCTTGTCTCCGCGGATTTGTCTACATTGGAGAGACGGGGCGGACCATCGAGACCAGGCCTAAACAACACAAAAAAACCATCGACTGGGGCAGTTGGGAAAATCAGCCATTGTGAACACTGCATCTCGATGGATCACCCAATCAATTTCAACGAGACGAAGGTACTTAAGCCCGCCGAAGGTTATTGGGATCGATTAGCCAAGAAAAATATTGAAAATAGAATGGCAGGACATAATTTCAATAGGGATTCCGGCTATTCCCCAAGTAATACACGGAAACCTGTGATTAACCAGGAAAGAAAAGGAAGGAAATGACCACAATCGCCGGGCGACCAATCAGGAGGTTCCCCCTCCTCTCACCTATCACAAATCACCAGACCCGTGAGCTCTCACCTATATAAGAAGGCCAAATGTGGAGTAGCAACCATCAACCCTGAAAACGATACTCGAGTAAGTCATCGAAACGTCGGCCAATATGGGCCCTCTGACCCGAGATGACCCGAGAATCCTTCTCGAAGCAAATACGCTGGGAAATCACCACATCTTACTTAGCCTTTTCTTTCTGGAAAATCGCATAACCTTTGTTTTATTAATATTGATTCTCATCCCATATCTATTGCACTGAGTTTCCAATTCTCTTAGCGATGCTTGCAACCCCTTGGCTGACTGACAAAATAAAGGTTGGTCATCAGCAAACCTAACCGATTTTACGAATTCCCCTCCGACTTTCATCCCTACCTCCAATTCTTCCCATGCCTTTTTAATCATTTCCTCTTAATAAGTGTTGAACAGTACTGGTGGTAATAGGACCCCATGTCTAACACCTCTTCTTTATACTGCCCATCCGGAATCTCCGTTTCCCACTCGCACCTGAGCAGCCTTAGACATGTATAGGGTGCGGATCAGTCTCCTGTCCCTCCAACCCATTCCTATTTTCTGCAATACACTTATTAGTTTTTCCCAATTCACTCTATCACACGCTTTTTCGAATCACATGCTCTATGGTGCACAAATTTCACCCTTCCTCTGTAAACTTTCCATATCCTCGGATTGCGTTTTCCACCAAGCTTTTTATGCTTTATTTGTGGCCCGTCTCAATTTATGGTTTAACTCTTTATATTTCATTGTGCCTTACTCTGTGTTTGCATTCTTCCTTCTTCTTCTCTCATCCATCTTTGGAATAATCTCATCTGTGACCCATGGTTTCCTTATCCTTTTCCCGTTAACGGTTCCCATATTATTTTACCCGGTTGGTTTCGGATATCACTTTCTTGATTGATACATTCCCATTTTTATTCGATAGTACTCAGTCCTTTATCGTATTCCATGAATTTCTCTAAAGCCTGCGCCTACAGCCTCACTACTCCTTCCTTGCTATTCCGTTTACTGCTTTTACATTCCATTTCCTAACCCAACGCCTCTGAATTAACTTTTTGAAACAGACGCTGCATTTCAAAACAACTAAATTGTTGTCAGGGCCCGCATCCGCTCCCGGGGAGCTGTGCGAATGTATCACACTGTTTCTAATCCTGTACCTAACCTGACTATATTCCAACTGATACCTTTCTGAGTAACCTGGTATTTTCCATGCATACCTACGAGTTTTGTGGTGTCCAAACCATGTGTTGGTGATGAACACTCTCCGGCAGCACTCAATTTCTTTCTCTCCGCGTTTATTGCTCGTGCCTAAACCGTAGTCCCCCACCTCCTCACCATATATTCCTTCGCCTACCGTCGCATTCCAATCTCCCAACACTATCAAATGTTTCCGTGCAGGAACACATGCGATTTTATCCTTTTAAATAACTTATCGTACATCCTATCGACTTCTTCCTCCTTGTGGTTACTCGGTGGCATGTACAAATGAACATAGACCATATTCTTCGGTTTGGCTTTAATATGTACCAGTAATATTCTATCCGTTTCTTGCTCTGTGTTGCCTACGCTTTTTCCTACCTCTTTATTTAATATGACGGCAACTTCCCGAAGGCTTTCGTCCCCGCCACTGTGTAATATTCTATAATTACCACTCTAGTAATCCCCGCTATTCTTCCACTTCAGCTCTGATAGACCTAAAACATCTATATTACCTCTTTCCATCTCTCGCTTAATATTCACTAATTTGCCTGTCCTCAACAATGTTAAATTCCATGTGCATATTCTTGCTAATTTAGTCTTCTTCTTCGCCTTCTGTCCTACTGCTATCCCTTGTCCCCTGCAAAAGTTTCGTGGGATGACGACCGGAAAAGCCATGACTCTGCTCTGGCGGTCGCGACACACGGCCGCTAGTGCCAACACCCCAAGTTTCCAAGACTCAATTTCTCTCTTGGGTCCATCATTTAGTTTTTGGAATAATAATCGAGGCGCTTTCCAGTTGCCTTTCTCAATAGTTGTTTTAACGTGTTACCATCACTTAATGGCTGCCCATCTGAGGTCAGACGTCTTTGCAGCCGCTTCATTGAGGAACAGACACTGCGTGGACTACCTTTTGTCTAGTTCCTAACCTTGGACCTCTCTCGCATCCGACCCCACCAGGAGAAAATATTATTATTTGCGCCAGTAGAGCTTTAGGGGAAACTTATCAAAATACTAATTCCCGCCGCGGTTTTGGTAAAAAAAATGGGGACTAAACCCCGACTTGTCCAAAAATAAGATAAAAACGATAAAAGATTGTTGCTCACGTACCAAAATTCAAATTTCAGGTTTACCTCGCTTGGGGCTCTTAGGAAAATTCAAATTCCCTTCGTGGTTTTGATAAACTATGGCGATTGACTCATTTTCTATCTGCTTCTTTTGGACTAAAAATGGCAACTGGCACAGAAACCTGATTTCACATCTACTGAAATATTTCTCAAAATACATATGCAAGTCAAAGTATTTTTTCCATTAATATTACTTTTCATCGTATTTATTGTGAAATGAATGATGATAAGTAATATTAATGGAAAAATTACTTTGAGTTTTATATGTATTTGATAAGCATTTCAGTAGATGTGAAATGAGGTTTTTGGGCCTTTCGGAGTTTTTAGAACAACAAAAGCGCACTGAAAATAGGTAAGACACCATTTCTTACAAAAAGTTTCCCGGGAATTTAAATTTTGGTAAGTATGCCTTGCACTTTACGCGTGTAAATTTGAATTTTGATGCCTGTGCAATGATTTTTTATCTTTATCAAATTTTTTGGAAAATTTGGGAAGAGGGTTAGGTCAGGTTATTTTCCGGAGTCCCGCGGGTTGGGCTGTAGGCTGCGGATTCATCTACGCAAGTCAAGGGTTGGATCTCGAGGGTTTCGGTCGGGTCATTTAAGGTGATGACTCAAGGAATCGGATCGGGTATAATTTTCAATCAAACAAGTATTCGAAGTTAAATCATTTTATTTCAGTTTGAAGACAACAAGACATAATAAATCACTTAACAAAGCGTGATAAAATTACACATATTCAATTTATTTATACATGAGATATTTCAGCTTTCAGTTTTAGTACCACTTTTCTGCCAGAACAACAGCCGCAATCGGCGTATGTTTATTAAAATTCATAAAACTAGGTCTGATATACAGAAAATCGAAGAAGTGTATTGCGAAAACATTTCCTTTTCATTTTTTGATGATTTTTTTCCTCCAAAACTTATAAATGTTGATCGTTTGAAGGAATGTTCACTTCCTAACCTAATGTGAGCAGCTTTCTGATGATCCAGTTTTTCCAAAAGTATCTCGATCCCATCTCAAGCGAATAAATAATCGAAACAATAGAATCTGGAATCTGTATTTCACCGGGTTCGGTAGTGTCTACATTGCGGCTCAGTGGGAGTGTCTCGGGCGAAGTCTTGCTGCTCTCTGGTTCGTACTCCGGCTCGGTCTCGTGTGTGCCTATGCTTCTCTCTCTTGTTTAACAAAGTTCCCGCTCGGTGCAGCTGTGGCAAACCAATTAGCTAGTTTCCTTGACCGTCCCTTCCTGCTTCCTAACTCTATATCCGGAGTTCAATCGCGTTTTGAACATTCCCACCACCATAACGGATGCAGCACCTCCTTTCGCCTCTCCACTCAATATCCGGAGTTTCCTCGCACTTTCAAATTTCCCTACTTCATAACGGATTCGGCAGTTGTCACTCGTTTCACCATCTCCACTCACTTTTTCTCCCCTACTCCCCTCTTTTCACTCGCTCCGAGAGAATAAGAACCAGTCTAGTCTTGCTTGCTCTTCATTCACATGTGCTTCCTCTCGCTGCCGTTCGGGAGCCCGGGAATATATATAAAAAATTATTTTCTTGCACAAAATATTATTCAAATTCGAATCGATCAGTTGATTACGATGGAAGATATTGTTTCTTGTGAAATGCATTACGTGTATTACTATCAAAGATACGTGGCCTCCGAGAAGATGACGGAGGTACATCACCGCCATGCAATTTGCAATCATCAAACCGGTGAAGGTGGAGGAGAGGAACTTCAATAGTACAATTGGAGTCTGCTGTCCATTACCGGCTAAAAACCTTTTAGGAGAGTGGTGGGAAAGTATAAACAGTTATGGTAATTTTTTGGACAGGATAAGAAATTCATTGCTTGATAAAATTCGCAAATGCTTGAGAAAAATTGACCTAAAAATCAACATATTAGTGAAGGCAAATTTTCGGAAAGATGAAGAGGAGCAGGAACGATGGTCTAAAAAGAAAAATTATCGGAAGAGGCGAACGAAGAAAGTGGAATTTTGGACCTATTGTCTGAGAAGATTTGGAAAGAAAAATCTGAAAATTCCGCGAAAGGTTTTGGGTGGTATCTTGCTTAAATCTTAGGGCTAGAACTGAGAATAATTCTATATCAACGACTAAGAGAGTCATCTTTAATCGAGCTTCTACTTAAAATAATAAAAAACAATGTGGTAAAAATGTTCAAAACAATGACAACTTTTCTTTTAATATTCCATTTAGGCAAAAAAAACGTGTCTTATCATCTAGAATGTGATCGGAAATATAACACGCTCGAATTTTAAAGTCTTACCATTGGAAATTTGTCAATTATCAGGAAGAAATTTCTGGAATTCCCATTTTTAAAAAAGGAGTAACATTTCCGTTAAGGACTTCGAATTAGATGAAAGAAATAACGTCTACCCATTCAAGTTGTGGATGAGGACCTTGATGATCATCGCAATCTTTAAAACAGCTTTGAGGGAGAGAAATCGCATCATTTCTGGTTCAAAAGTTAAGATAGTTTGGTACATTCAAAATTGACTCAGCATGCAAATTCTATAAAAGTTTGAAAGCGCTGTTTCAAGTGTCGCTATTCGGAGGAATCCCTCGATTCACATAAAGTTTATTACAAGAGAAATTAGCCATCTAGAATAATTTCACCCAAAGGCAATGAGGCTTATTTGAAATTTAAAAATTTTTCAAGTATATTTAGATTACCCTACGTCATATATGCAGATTTGGAATGTGTTATACCTAAATTTTGAGTTGCAGTCCTCAGGATGAACATTCATATGCTCAAAAAAGTCAGCAACACGAATTTATCATTCTGTCTGTTTATGGTTTCAATCACTGGTAAATTTTTCCAGCCTATTCTCTATAGGGGGAAACACCGTGAAGTATTTCTCGAAAAGCTAAAAGAGATGTCACTTTTCGTGCAAGGTGTGTATAAAAATATTACATTAATGAAGAAAATGAGAGAGAGGAAGAAACTGCTGCTTTTGATACAGCTACAAGTTGCCATATTTGTAAGTATGAACAGAAGTTGGAGTGAAAACCCATGACCATTTGTTAGGTAAACTCAGTGGCACAGCTGACTATACATGCAATATAAATTGTAAAGTTCCCAATTTTTTACTAACGTTCATCCAAAATCTCTCAAAATTTGATGCGCATCTCATTGCACCTCACCTGGGTTGTGATTCTAAAAAAATTACATGCATACCAAATGGTGAGGAAAAGTACATTTCTTTCTCCAAATAGGTTGGTTCCAATTTTTGCTATCCATTCGTCGATAGATTTAGGATCTTGAGCACGTCACTTTCTAGATTATTTGATAGTATTCCTAAGGATAAATTCAATCAAACAGTTCACATTTTAAAAACCACACGATATCGTGTGTTTCCATAGGAGTGCATAGTTTCATGCCAAAAACTTGATAACAGTTGGCAGTAAATTCTTCTCGGGATTTCATCCGGGTAATCTCCTCCATCTCCATCGCTGCCGACGTTTCGATGAAATCCTTTTTCATCGTCATCAGGGCCGATGATGCCAGTCTGTAGGTGCCGGTTTATATATCCTCGGTGGTCATGTTGGGTCCCTTCTGATTGGCTGAGGCCGAGAACGTTTTCCGCCATTTCCAGGATTGGGTCCCATGTCCTCCTTAGGTGTTGTTGGGTCCCTTCTGATTGGCGGAGGCCGAGCACGTTTTCCCGCCATTTTCAGGATCGGGTTTCATGTCCTGCTTAGGTTGAAACCCTCGTCTCTGTTAAAGTTTTTCTCAGAGAGCCATATTTCAATTGCCTCCTTGGTGAGGCGGTCCCAGTAGCCTTTGGAATGGTGGAGCATTTTGGTTTCTTCCCAGCTTATCGCGTGGTCGCAATCAATGGCATGCTCCGCAACCGCCGATTTTGATGGTTGGTAGAGTCGTAGATGACGCTTATGTTCTTTAATTCGGGTCTCGATCGTTCTTCCCGTCTCACCGATATACTCTTCGCCACACTCGCATGGTATACTGTCTACAGAGCCAGACAACCCTGAGGTCTCCCGATGCTTTTTTATGTTGCAATTCATATTTCATTCATGTATATACTTGAAGGTTTCCAAATTGTTTTCCTAGAGCCGTAGAACCCAATGCCCATCCAGCTCTGCCTTTTTTGTTTCCTTTCTCCCCCATCCTCATACTTGATAAAACATTGCTGAAACACCAATTAATAGCCAACATAAGATAAAGGAAACAATACTTCACTTTGTATACACGATGAGTGCCACCTGCTGAACGCAAATGACAGATAAAGACGCTCACAGTCGTGTATACTCAACGCCACCCCCGAAGGAAAGCGGCCAATATTTTTACGGACGATGATTAAGAAGAATTTCTTTTTGATAATGACATCAGTGTTAGTGATATCAGTGAAAAAAAGGGACACCGATCATTCTGATTATTAGGATACTGTGAGTACTGAACACAGTGCAGAATTTTCCAGCGAAAATGTAGACAGTGTCGGACGGACCCAAAAAGACCTGAAGTTAAAACTTAGGATTTTTTCATAATGAATTAGCATTATAGTGCTTTGTCATAGAGCTCCAATAATTAGAATTCAAGTCAATAGAAATTTAATAAAAATAAATAAAAAAACATTAAAAGAAGTTATTCAAGTTTGGCCCTCCCATGGAGTACAACCTTTTCGTGGTGGAAGGGCTTGTGTATTCCGATGACCCCTAGAGCTATGCTGGCGGGAGAAATAATAATTACTCCTGGGAGGGTCACCCATGCCAGATAGGTCGAAGGTCAGACGAAAGGTAGTCCACGCAGCGTCTGTTCCTCAGTGAGGCGGCTACAATGGCGTCTGACCCCAGTGGGGTGGCCATTAAGTGATGGTGTCACGTTAAAAACACTATTGAGGAAGGCAACGGGAATCACCTCAATTATAATTCCCAAGAATGTAATAATGGGCACTATAGAGAATATGAGTCCTGGCAACTAGAGATTAAAGCAGAGCTGAAGAATTTGGTCATTATTCAGGTATACATGCCACCGAGCAACCACAAGGAGGAGGAAGTCGATAGGATTTACGATGAGTTTGAGGATATTAAGCGAGAGATGCAAATAGGTAATATAGATGTTTTAGGTCTCTGCGAGGTGAGCTGGAAGGATAGCGGGGATTACTGGAGTGACAATTATAGAGTGATATACAGCGGCGGGTACGAGAGCCAACGAGGGGTTACTGTAATATTAAATAAAGGGGTAGGAAGAATCATAGTCAACATAGAGAAAGCAATGATAGAATAACACTCGTAGAGATTAAAGCAGAGCTGACGAACTTGGTCATTGTTCAGGTGTACATGCCACCAAGCAACCACAAGGAGGAAGAAGTCGATAGGATGTACGATGAGTTAGAGTGTATCATCGCGAGTGTTCCTGCAGGGAAATATTTGATAGTGATGGAGGATTGGAATGCGACGGTAGGCGAAGGAAGAGATGGTGGTGAAGTGGGGGACTACGGGTAAGGCACGAGGAATGAACGCAGGGAGAAAGCAATTGAAACCTGCAGGAGAGAGGGGTTAGTCATCACCAACACATGGTTTAGACACTACAAAAGGCGTAGGTAGACATGGAAAATGTCAGGTGACTCAGAAAGGTATCAGTTAGATTATATTATGGTTAGGCACCGGTTTAGGAACAGTGTGATAAATTCGTACAGTTTCCCAGGAACGGAAGCGGACTCTGACCACAATTTAGTTGTTATTAAATGTAACGTCCGTTTCAAGAAGATAAGGTAAGGGCGGCGGGTTAGGAAATGGAATTTAAAAGCATTAAATGGATTAACGAGGAAGGAGTATCAGCAGGCTGTAGAGAAAATGGTGGATGACGGTAAAGAACTGAGTACCATCGAAGAAAAATGGGAATGTATCAAGAAAGGGATATTGGAAGCCGCAAAAGACACTATAAGAACCGTTAACGGGAAAAGGATAAGGAAACCATGGGTAACGGATGAGATGATTGCAAAGATGGATGAGAGAAGAAGGTGGAAAAATGTTAACAAAGAATTAGGCAAAATGAAGTACAAAGAGTTAAACAATAAATTGAGAAGGGCCACAAATAAAGCAAAAGAAGAATGGTGGAAAACGCAATGCGAGGATATGGAAAGTCTACAGAAGAAGGGTGAAATTGGTGCTCTATACAGCAAGGTTAAGTTATTTTCGGGAAGTAAGAAGGCAAGATCTGTGCGAACAGTTAAAGCTAAGTGGGGCAAGATAATAGTTGAACCAGGAAAAATCCGAGAGGGATGGAAGGAATATATAGAAACACAGTATGGTAAAGAACTTAGGCCGACAAAGTTAGACGTAGAAAAGGAACATGACGTAGAAGAAGATAGCTTAGGTCCAGGCATACTCGACGTTGAAATAGAAAGGGCATTAAAGGAGATGAAAGCAAATAAGGCTGTGGGGGTGGAGAACATTCCTGTAGAACTGTTGAAATGGTTAGGAAAAGGTGGGAAGAAGACTCTATATGGACTGATTCGTAGTATCCATGAGAAAGGAATCTGGCCGTAAGATTTTGTGAGATCGGTGTTAGTTCCTATTCCAAAAAAGTCAAAGGCTATATCATAAGAGGATTACAGAACAATAAGTTTGATGTCCCACGCAGCTAAAGTTATTCTCAGGATCATCGGTGCTGTTAAACGTATATGTGAAGGAAATGATTAAAGAGGCATGGGAAGAACAGGAGGTAGGAATGAAAGTCGGAGGGGAATTCGTAAAATCGGTTAGGTTTGCTGATGACGAAGCATTAACTGCTCAGTGTGGAGAAGAATGGAGAAGGTGAAATGAACCGAAAGGAAAACAAATGAGGAAGTACTAGAGATGGTGGGTGAGGAGAGGGGTTTGTTGAGAGAAATCCTATTGAGTCAGGAAAAATGGATGAAATGCCTTATGAGCGGTAGTGGAATGTTGAAGAGGGTAATAGATGGGAGAATGTTGGGCAAGCGAGGTAAGGGCAGGAACAGGGTAGGGATGTTGGACGGGATGAAGGGAGGAAAGAAGTACACAGAGATGAAGAGGGACCTGATATAGATTAGGTTGCTAGGTGGGGAGTCACAAAATATTTATTTGATAGTTTTGTCATCCAAAAAAACCTACCATAAACGGTAGATTACCTAATAATAAATAATCGTGCGGTAATTAAACGGTTTAATTACGAAAGAGATCAAAAGCGAATTGGATGAAGTTCATGATACATCTGCTGCTGTGTTTGCAACTGTTTACGTTTGAGTAAATGAGTTTAAATGTGACCGTGAATCCAGAAATGATGAACACCGTTCGGGACCTCCGGTGGAAGTGACTTCCTCACAAATGATTGACAAAATCCAGAGATGAAGAGGGACCTGATGTAGATTAGGTTGCTGCATTGGGTTTTGTTTGGAGTTACAAAATGTTTATTTGATAGTTGCGTCCATCCAAGAACCTACCTTAACCGGTAGATTACGTAATATTAATAAGTAATAATAGTAGTTTGATCATTTGAAAAATTGAAATTAAAATATAAACAACTTGAATTTTCCACATAGGAATTCTTTTAATCACTCCCTAGGTTTCGTTGTGGTATAACATCTTGGAAGATGGTATAACATCCTGCAATATAGTATAACATCTTCTTGCAATTTGGTATACCATAACGGAACCTAGGTAGTGAACAAAACATTTTTTCGATTTCAATATGAAGATTTTCCACTAAGTCACGCCAGAAAATGTTTTATTTATTCATTCGTAAAATGTTAATAACGCGAATGAAAGTACTTACATGCAAAAAGATTCAATAACAGGATACGTATATTCAAGTCATGTTGATGGCTATATTAAATAAAAAAGGTCGCCTGCAGGATATCAAAGTAATATATACACTACCAAGTCCAATTGTCTCCAACACGATTGCTGTCAAATCTATTTTAATCTCAAATCAATTCGTTCTGCTATATATCTCTCTGATTTTACGTTGGTGATCTGATCTAGCATAAGTCGGGGCCTGCAATATGTCATTTACGAATATGTTGGTTTTGCTTGTGGTTTTACTCCCTTTGTTACTTACTCTGGTGACCTGACACCCTACCATACACCCCAGCGGCGGCTCTCGGGGCATTATGTGGATGTGAAAACGCTCCTCTGGCTCATTGGTTACCACGTGACCGGAGTCGATCTGCCGGCTGGCGCACGCTTCTTACCTCGTGGCCGTCACACTAGCCCAGGAAGTGAGGCGTTGGTGCTCGAGTTGTTTATGACATCGTTATGACATGCGAGGACGAAGCTCTTGGGTCCAGAATTAACATCTACGGAACGCAGGAAGGTGATTATCAGCTTCTCCGACAGGGGAGGATGGACTGACTATTCGTGGCATGAGATGCATCCGAAACAATTATAACTTTCACAGTAAAACCTGCGAGGCTAAGTTAAAAACCTGGAAAAGACATGTGTCCATGAACCATGTTATCTGAGGAGTACACGGCTGGGTGTAACTACCTCTCCCAAAGAAGTAAGCGCTTTCAGCTCCCGACGTGGTTACCGCACACAATGCGGGAATGGACCTGGACAGGTTGACTCCAATTTCATGCCGCGATGTTGAGCTTGTTATCCTACTCCGAGACATCCGCAGATAAAAGATAAACATGAAACAGCACATCTAAGGATTCATCTGGGAAGAAGCAGCATTTCCTAATGAATTGTTTCAAATTATAATTATGTGAAAGAATGGGAATTATTCAAAGTTAAGTTACTATCACGTTGACCACCCTGTTGCGTGTCAACAGTTGGGAGGCGTGCACACATAGTAAAAGCTTATGTTACCTTGACTGTTAAACATCCTAAAATTGCCTGGCTGCTTGAGGGCCAACCACAGCATTTCGATTGTGTTAACCTTGTGAATTCATTGCAATTGAACGCTGTGCCGAGCACAGAAACTTTTTACTGCTCTTCCCTTTTTGAAATAATTATTTTATAGGGTGCGAAGATGAACAATTTTCCGATATTAACGCTTTTATATTCACCATTTATATATATATATATATCCCTCCCATGGACTACAACCTTGTCGTGGTGGAAGGGCTTGTGTGTTCCGATGACCCCTAGAGCTGTGCTGGCGGGAGTAATAATAATTACTCCTGGAAGGGTCACCCATGCCAGATAGGTCGAAGGTTAGGAGCCAGACGAAAGGTAGTCCACGCAGCGTCTGTTCCTCAGTGAGGCGGCTGCAATGGCGTCTGACCCCAGTGGGGCGGCCATTAAGTGATGGTGTCACGTTAAAAACACTATTTAGGAAGGCAACGGGAAACCACCTCAATTATGATTCCCAAGAATATAATGATGGGCACTATAGATAATATGAGTCCTGGCAACTACGGGACTCGGCCCAAGAGGCCGTGTGTCGTGCCCGGCAGCGGGAGAGGCAAGGCTTCCGCGGTCGTCATCCCACGAAACCCTTGCAGGGAAGAAATAACTTCAGCAGGACAGAAGACTCAGAAGAAGGCGAAAGTAGTAAGAATAGGAACCTGGAACGTCAGGACAATGTTGAGGAGAGGCAAATTAGAAAATATTAAGCGAGAGATGGAAAGAGGTAACATAGATGTTTTAGGCCTCTGCGAGGTGAGATGGAAGGATAGCGGGGATTAGTGGAGTGACAATTATAGAGTAATATACAGCGGCGGGGACGAGAGCCAACGAGGGGTTGCCGTAATTTTAAATAAAGGGGTAGGAAGAAGCGTAGTCAACATAGAGCAAGCGACAGATAGAATTTTACTCGTAGAGATTAAAGCAGAGCCGACGAACTTGGTCATTATTCAGGTATACATGCCACCGAGCAACCACAAGGAGGAAGAAGTCGATAGGATGTATGATGAGTTAGAGGATATCATCGCGAGTGTTCCTGCAGGGAAACATTTAATAGTGATGGGGGATTGGAATGCGACGGTAGGCGAAGGAAGAGATGGTGGTGAGGTGGGGGACTATGGGTTAGGCACGAGGAATGAACGCGGAGAGAAAGCAATTGAATTCTGCAGGAGACAGGGGTTAGTCATCACCAACATATGGTTTAGACACCACAAAAGGCGTAGGTATACATGGAAAATGCCAGGTGACTCAGAAAGGTATCAGTTAGATTATATTATGGTTAGGCACAGGTTTAGGAACAGTGTGATAAATTCGCACAGTTTCCCAGGAGCGGATGCGGACTCTGACCACAATTTAGTTGTTATGAAATGTAATGTTCGTTTCAAGAAGATAAGGCAAGGGCGGCGGGTTAAAAAATGGAATTTAGAAGCAGTAAATGAATTAACGAAGAAGGAGTATCAGGAGGCTGTAGAGAAAATGATGGATGACGGTAAAGAACTGAGTGCTATCGAAGAAAAATGGGAATGTATCAAGGAAGGGATATTGGAAGCCGCTAAAGACACTATAGGAACCGTTAACGGGAAAAGGATAAGGAAACCATGGGTAACGGATGAGATGATTGCAAAGATGGATGAGAGAAGAAGATGGAGAAATGTAAACACACAGTTAGGCAAAATGAAGTACAAAGAGTTAAACAATAAATTGAGAAGGGCCACAAATAAAGTAAAAGAAGAATGGTGGAAAACGCAATGCGAGGATATGGAAAGTCTACAGAAGAAGGGTGAAATTGGTGCTCTATACAGCAAGGTTAAGTTATTTCGGGAAGTAAGAAGGCAAGATCTGTGCTAACAGTTAAAGACAAATGGGGTAAGATAATAGTTGAACCAGGAAAAATCCAAGAGAGATGGAAGGAATATATAGAAACACTGTATGGTAAAGAACTTAGGCCGGCAAGGTTAGACATAGAAAAGGAACATGACGTAGAAGAAGATAGCTTAGGTCCAGGCATACTCGACGATGAAATAGAAAGGGCATTGAAGGAGATGAAAGCAAACAAGGCTGTGGGGGTGGACAATATTCCTGTAGAAATGTTGAAATGGTTAGGGAAAGGTGGGAAGAAGGCCATATATGGACTGATTCGTAGTATCTATGAGGAAGGAATCTGGCCGGAAGATTTTGTGAGATCGGTGTTAGTTCCTATTCCAAAAAAGGCAAAGGCTTCGTCATGTGAGGATTACAGAACAATAAGTTTGATATCCCACGCAGCTAAAGTTATTCTCAGGATCATCAACAAAAGGATAGAGAGTAAGGCAAATGATTACTTAGGGGATGATCAGTTTGGGTTCAGGAAAGGAAGAGGTACGCGTGATGCCATTGCAGTAATGAGATCACTAGTCGAGAGAAATATAGAATACAATCAGGACGTTTTTGCCTGTTTTGTAGATTTCGAAAAAGCGTTTGATAGAGTGAATTGGGAAAAATTAATGCGTGTATTGCAGAAAATAGGAATGGATTGGAGGGACAGGAGACTGATCCGCAACCTGTACATGTCTCAGACTGCTCAGGTGCGAGTGGGGAACGGAGAGTCCGGATGGGCAGTGTTAGGAAGAGGTGTAAGGCAGGGTTGCCCATTGTCACCGGTACTGTTCAACGTATATGTAGAGGAAATGATTAAAGAGGCATGGGAATAACTGGAGGTAGGAATGAAAGTCGGAGGGGAATTCGTAAAATCGGTTAGGTTTGCTGATGACCAAGCATTAGTTGCTCAGTCAGCCAAGGGGTTGCAAGCATTGTTGAGTGAATTGGAGGTTCAGTGCGATAAATATGGGATGAGAATCAATATTAATAAAACAAAGATTATGCGATTTTCTAGAAAGAAAAAGGCTAAGCTAAATATTAAAATAGGCGGGGAAAGAATAGAGCAGGTAGAGCAGTTTACATATCTCGGAAGTGTTTTGGACCAACACGGTCAAAGTGGTAGGGACGTAAGGAGAAGAATTGCGCTAGGCAAGGAGGCTTTCTCAAAGAGGAGGGAGTTGATGACGGGGACGTTGAGTAGGGATGTTAAGACAAGACTCGTAAAAACTCTGATATGGAGCGTAGCTATGTACGGCGCGGAAACGTGGTCGCTGAAGCAGGAGGATAGACGTAGATTGGAGGCTTTTGAAATGTGGGTATGGAGAAGAATGGAGAAGGTGAAATGGACCGAAAGGAAAACAAATGAGGAAGTACTAGAAATGGTGGGGGAGGAGAGGGGTTTGTTGAGAGAAATCCTATGGAGGCAGGAAAAATGGATGAAAGGCGTATTGAGCGGTAGTGGAATGTTGAAGAGGGTAATAGAGGGGAGAATGTTGGGCAAGCGTGGTAAGGGTAGGAACAGGATAGGGATGTTGGACGGGATGAAGGGAGGAAAGAAGTACACCGAGATGAAGAGGGACCTGATATAGATTAGTTTGCTAGGTGGGGAGTTACAAAATGTTTATTTGATAGTTGTGTCCATCCAAAAACCTACCTTAACCGGTAGATTACCTAATAATAATTATATATATATATATATATATATATATATATATATATATATATATATATATATATTCAAACACGAAATACCGCCATATGGCGAATAAATATTCATTCAAATTGAAATAGAGATAAGGAAAATGGTAAAGGAACGCATATAAAGGACAAACACAACAGAGGTGGGGATGGCGGATGTGAGCAGATCACGAATGTAAAAATATTTTCCTCGACCGGGACTTGAACACCGGATCTCTCCACTTGCCGGGCGGATGCTCTAAACCACCTGAGCTATCGAGGAAGAGTACATTTATATTGAAATCTGCGATCTTATAAAGCGCCAAAGTGCTCCGAATCATTGCCCAGAAGATGGCGTTAGGGAGCTGTTACACCCACCAAAGGAGAAATTGACAAACACAAGAGGAGAATGGACAGGTTAGTTAGTGTTCCTTTACCATTTTCCTTATCTCTATTTCAATTTGAATGAATATATATATATATATATATATATATATATATATATATATATATATATATATATATATATATATATAAATTATATGATTGTAAATTGGTTAGTTGCCTTCTGAATGATACCGGAAATGGTAAACCGTATTTAATTTTAGTGTCCATCCTATATGGTCCCAATATAGTTCCCGATTCCTTGGGACATGTATAATAAACTGAAGCATAATATACTTCTAGATCTAGAGCGTGATTGACGAGTGATAGTGATTTTGACTTCATCTGATTTCCCGGATACTGTGGCAAGCTTTATGTTTACTTATCCGATTTGCATGTTTATCCGCCCAGGGAAGAAACATCCCTGCCACTTCGATAGTCACCCATGAAATCCACCAATTGGTCATTAACTTTGAAGGTGATTGTCCCGAAAGTTAATCTCTATTTCTGAAGGTTTCACAGCGGTTTTACGTTACCCTGACATTATTGGCAAGTATTTATACAGGAATGCCTGAAAAATTAAACATTCTGCGAAGAATCATTTGCAACATTACTGCTCAAATCCAGCTCTGAGACTCGTGTGTAAGGAAAGAAAATCAATGGGCTAATTTGGGTCGCGACTCAATACACAAGCGCTAACTCGGAATTCGAAATGATCAGCTCTCGCAAAATTTCAAAAAATGTTCTCACCTTTCTGGTCCATGAGACTCGATCAAGTGTACGCTCATTACGTCAGTCATGTGTTTAGTTGCTTCAATCCATGACACGAGTTACACAACACACCTTATCACGGATTTTTTGCCGTTGGAATAATTTTCAATTGCGTATTGCATGTATCCGAACGTTTTTTTGTTTCATTTAACGACTCCGTCTGAAGAGATTTGGGCCTTAAGTGAGAGCGCTCGCCCCGTCACTAAATGACGGATCTGGTGTGAAACATGGTATTTACTTTCAGTAAAAACCGTCGCTGTAGACCCACGGAAAGGAACCTTGTTATGATTCAACACTCGGTGCTTCGTTCGTCAGCCTACCGAGGCCGGAGCTCAGCAAACTCCTCACGAACGATTCTCAGCGTGTCTATGGAAAGGATGTTTGTCAGCATACAGACAACTAATGACGTTCGAAAAGAGTTGGTGCGGGTGCAAATTCAGCACCCACGCCTGAGGACGACCACCATGCCACGCCCCGCAAACCCACGCCGTCGTATACGTTTAAAAATGTTGCCCTGCAACCGAGTGCATGGCCTTAGCGTTTCATAAGGTTTCATCCTCACGTGCATGGAAGGAAAAGGACAAAATATGACTCAATCTCCTCCCTTCCCCCCCTCTTCCTCATAAATGTGCTGAGTGGAAATCGATAGCTATACATTTGAAGGGCGCACCCATATTTGAAGGGGGGAGGCAGGGCGGCAGTTGACGTCACCAAACGATCAATCGCGGAAATAACAAACTCTCGGTGATGCACGCAGACGAGGGGGGCGGAGTGGGGCCGAGGACGTGGAGTGGTCAACGTGCATGTTTCGCTTCGGGGGGGTGCTGGCCGTCCCTCCCTCGAAGGCGACGACGGAGCATGCGTGCACGCCGCATTCGCAAAAAAACTTTGTACGGCGGTTAGCGTCCCGATTTTGCGCGTAAGTGCTAATGTTGAGCATTTAAATGCACTTGTGCGACTAGTTTTTTTCCAAGGGCTCAAATGATTAGTGAGTTAATTGATTACATGAGTTGGAATAGTGAAGGTAGTGTGGAGAGAAATCCGGCATCGGTAGTGGTCTACTCTTAATGAAAGAAAGACGCCGAAGAGTTCCACAATTTAATGCCCTATCCGACAGACGGCATACTCCGCTTGCTGTAGTGCCCTCCCACTAGGTATTCGAGTGCGGATCGAGATTACCCGGAAATTCTCTCACCGCCGGGATTCGATCCCGGGTCCTGAGTGAAGGGAGTTGGTATACTAGCCAACGTACCAAACCGATCCACTATAAATAATACATGTGACAAAACATAACACAACATAACATACGAAGAAAAGAAATCTTTCACAACCATTCACTGATGACAGTGATGTTATTTTAATTTTTCTCCACAGTTATATTTGCACATCACTTTTTGTGCTTCTTCTCTTATTTATCATTCATTGATTTATTTCTATTTCTTTATTTATTTTTAACTATAACATAAGTATTATCTATCTGTAGGTTTACGTACTCCCTTTCATGTGTGGGTGTTTTCCTTCCGTGGGTTTTTTCGTCAAGGATAAAAGCCTTATCCCTTACGTTTTTCCCACAATTTACATACCTTTCTACACTCTTTGTACTCATGCGTATTCATTGTAATTCGATTGTCATTATCAAGCTCCTTTTTACATTATTAAGCCCTTAAATTTTTCATATTTTCATTGAATATATTGGAAAATGGTAAGATGGAAGAAGGCCACTCTCGCCCGAATTAAACCAAATTATTATTATGACATCAAGAATATTTAGTCTATTCTACAATGATGCATTTGGGCTGGGTGACGATTTTGTTGGTATTCAAATTATTGTCTTCATACCCGAGTCACTTAGCAGGTCAAAGTACCACAACTTTAGAAAAAATATAACTATGATGAATGAAGTGTGACGGCGTTATCCGAAAAACTCGGAAAAAGTGCCTTTGAAGCCGAAGGGGGCAGGCAGGACAAGGACTTTTAGAAAAGTACAGGACTATTGAGTTTTCTTGTGACTCCGAGAGGACCATTAAAGCTACACATTGCGTCGGTCTAGGATAACACATGAGTAAAATATGAGGAATAAGCTACTAGGTTCAAGGCTCAAGACTAGGTTCAAGAAACTCATTCCTCCTACGAATAACTCGCCATTGCAAGTGGAATATTGCTAAGTTCTCCAACGGCTGTGCTCAAACAAACTAATTGTAATCTGGAATCCTTATTACGAGCCTTTTTACATTCGCCTTAATTTACATGATATACAAGGCACTTTGGGCACCTGCAGCTCCACCCAAGCTAGTTGATTTTTGCTACCAGATCTTCCTGGGAAACCATAACCGGCACAGGGAAAGGAACTGGCCCCCCTACCCTGATGTGTGAATATTCACACGCCGTCGGGCTTGGTACATGGGTGAGCTCTACCATCACCTACTAAACCGACCTTCCGGTTGATTACTGTGTTTATGGTTTTTTTTATACGATGGTGTCTTGCCACCTTTTGCTATATGCCCCCGTGGTGGCTCTTTGGGTTTAGCGTAACAGTACTCGTGTGTTTCAACTGCCTAGAGAGAATGTTATGATAAACAAAATATTTCTTAGATCTAATGGCTCATAATCACTCGGATTCTCCCAATGTGATGTGAGGTGAGACGTGTTCCGATCACGATGCACTGAACCTTCCGAAAGTCAATCCCGGTTCACACGGTACGTTTTTTCTTGATAAATTCCTCGTCTTCCTGATTGTCCCGCGGTCTTTCTCTGCTGAACTGCTACCTGCTACTGGCAATATCTCTCTGTTGGTGTGTTTTGCGGGATTGTGAGATGGCAACCGTCTTGCTATTTTAATTCCTGTGTATTTTGTCGATGGTTACCGGTGTTGAGCAGCGGCACGTCCCGTGATCAGACCGTGCCGGCATCGTGTTCTTTTGAGAAGATTCATTAGAACATGAGCGGATTTCCATGGACGAAGGTTTTCTATTTCTTCCATGGACGATATATGTCATTAATGTTGTGCGAGAAACTTCGCTTTGAGCACTAATATTTTTTCTGTAGACGTTCTGAAAATATTGTTTAGGTTATTGAACTTGTTTCGCTATCTGTAACACTTTCGCCATTTTCTTCCTTTGACGAATGCATATTTGAACGTTTTGCTTGTATTTTCCTGCTTTTAGACCACAATAATTTACTTATGTGAGTAAAGATGGCCTAACAAAAGCGGTTTCACACATTTTAGGACACCAGCTACATTACACCAGTACTGGGGCATTGTTACAGTATTGTTTTTGGCCAAAAATTCACGAACAAGCAATTAGGTGTGAGCTGGTGCATTATCGTAATGCAAAAGCCATGAATTGTTTTTCCACAGATCCAGGCGTTTTTTTCGGATTGCTTCACGCAAACGGCAATGAGCTTGTAGACAGTACTTCTTATTGACCGTTTGACCTGGCGGCAGAAATTCATGATGCACTATGCCATTAAAATTGAAGAACACAAGTGAGCATAACCGCACTTGTCGAGCCTTATTCGGTCTTGGCGAGCCAGAATTCCTCCACTGGGATGATTGAGCCTTAGTTTCAACGTCATATCCATAAACCCATGTTTCATCACCTGTTATAATACGTTTCAGTAATTCTGTATCGTCGTTTACTTCATTTAGTGACTCCTGAGGAGCTTCCTTTCGCCGCTGTTTTTGTTCAAAATTCAACAATTTTGGAACGAATTTTGCTGCCACGCGTTTCAAACCCAAAAAATTGGAAAAAATGTCATGACATGATCCAATCGAAATGCCAACATCATCAGCGACCTCTCTAATTGTGATTTGTCGATCGTTCATAACCATTTCTTTCACTTTTTCCATGTTTTCACCGATTGTTGATGTGCTGGGGCGTCCAGGGTGTTCGCTTGCTTCAAGGTCTTCACGGGCTCCTTGGAAGCGCTTATACCACTCTTAATCTCTTGATTTAGTCATAGCAGACTCACAATAGGCATTTGTAAACATTTCACACACTTTGTTACACTTTATTTCATCTTTTACGCAAAATTTGATACAAATTCTTTGATCCATTTCTTTTAACAAACGAAAATCGCCGAGCTCATAAAACTTAGTGACTGTCTCAGACAAAGTCCACAATGAAAACAGCTGAAAGTTTTATCATACTTCAGGGGCATATATACCAACATGATAAAAAAAAAGTTTGACAATCGGACTTTCCAAGCCCGGGAAATGAAAAAAAATTCCCGTTAATTTTTTAACACACCTCGTGCATACATGCCTGTATGTTTAGTGTATTAATTGATTTGTTTCACTAAATCATTAAATTTGGTTTTATGCTTAAAAATGTTGAGATATGTGGGCTCAATTTTGTTATCATTGCGAGGGAAAAACGAACACGGTGTTGGCCGCCCTTATTTTATCACAGTGGTCCAAGAAAACGTCGAGTAAACTGTGTCCTTATCATTGCTTTTCTTTCCTGCTGCCTTCATGACTTACGGGTTTCCCAATCAATCAATCCCACCAACATACCCGTCACGCATATTCTTTTCGCGTAGCAATTTTAAGAGATCTACAGGTTTTTTTGGTGAGTCATTTTCAATTCATTGACGAACGCTTTCTCCCATGGATCCCAAACACTTGCATCGTACTCTAAATGTGGCATAACTAAGGCGATGTAACAGCTCTCTCTCTCATCTTTTCATTGTATTTTCCTTCTATCCGTCCCTTTCGTTTGAAGTTGGACGGCATATTCTTCTGATAAATATACCCCATGAAAAGTTTGATGTGAGCGTGACACTCGAGTATTTCACCTGATCTGAGTTCCTTAATTTGATTCAATTGATTTCACAATTTACGTCTTCTTCCCCTTTCCTTTTATTAAAAAAAATCAGTGTTGTACATTTACCTATATTTAATTGAAGCTATTTAGGATTCTTCTCTAAATATTCCATTACATTTTTATTTTAAAGGGTCACTTTCGTCATAATCTTTTTTTCCAACGCGAGTTTCTCTCCTGACGTACCCATTAGATCTTTGCAACATCTTTTTAAACTGTACTGAAGATTCAAGGTGGCGGTAGTCCAGAGGGATAACTGACTTGAGGGGCCATGTTTGATTCCTGGGCACCCTCAGATTCATCCGAGCTAAGTGATTTTTCGGCCATCACATATTTCTGGTAATAGAAACACCATCATCCCCGTGCCATATGCGGCACGGGAAAAAGAACCGGGACCACGGAGTGTGAATTTCACACGCCCCACAGCGGTCTGAAACCGACCCATCAGTGCCCCCCAAAAAATTTTTCGATTTTCCCATTTTCGGATCTCCAATCGCGACACCTGAGTTCGGTAGTGTCCATTTCAGTGTGGATGGGATCAATGTGACTTGCCCCTGCACACCGAGGTCATTTCGAAAGTGAAAGCACAACGTGCAAGGTGTGGGGCTCATAGTTGTTCCTAAATGGACTCTCTTTTGAAAACGCTGCCAAATCCATCGTACTAGTTAGTTCCACTTTGAAAAATCTATATTCCTCCTGGAGTTAACTACAAAAATATATGCTGTTAATATATTTAGAAAAATTTTAAAAACAAAAGCCTTACATCATCTATCAAGCGTAAAAGTAAAGTAAACATTTGTTTTAAAAATCTACTTTAACTCATTAACACTTTATGGAGCCCCTAATTGTCATATTGAACTTTTAACTTTGCGAAAAAGGCACAACCTTGAGCTAAAAGCAGATCAGTCGCTAATGACTGCCCATTCGGAAATTGCGACAGTTTCGTAGACTATTATTTCATTTGAACAGTATTCACCGCGTGGCAGTGATGCGTGGCGCGCGCGAATATAATATAAAATTTTGTATTCATTTTTATATATTGTTTTTGCTGAAGAATCGATCTCCAATACACATTCACTTAACCGATAATTCTCCCGTTATTTGCACTCCAAGGTCCCAATTAAATATTAGAAGCCATTACGAGAATATTCAGAGGAAATTTCACTATATAAAACAAATCAATAAGGGCTTCGGAGTCAGTGGTTGACAAAAGGAGCATTCGTCTACTGGAAAGGACTAGACACCCTCTGCTCTGTCTAGACTATGAGGTATCTGGAGTTTTTCAGATCCAATTGGGAATTTAGCTTTGGAAAAATGAGTCTCCTAATCAGGTAATAGCGTCTCTTTTTTGGGGTGAGATTGCGACTTTATTTTCTCTCACCCATGTAAATTACGTTAAAAACTATTACAAACATCGAAGCCCCAAAAACACTGAAGTAAAGACTATTCCACCTGGGTTGGAATCGATCCCGTGATCTTTATGTTGGCAGGCAAGAATTTTACCCCGTCACCATCAAGGCCATGGAATTTAATATAGGGTGAGGTCCAGCAACACCAATGAAAACGAACCTGTGGGTTGTTTACAGCGGTTGGCATGGAGAGCTTTTAAGGACGCCTCTGAAAAATTAGACGAACATGAACAATGAAATCGCTTCACAAACAGAAGTGATGGCTTCAGCTGCCAGCTCCAGACCTACAGCCAACACTATTGTGACTAATTCGCATACACAATAGAAGCGCATGACGCTTCCCAATATCTGTTATTATCCACGCCAAATACTTAGGCCTAATTGATTGTGAAGCGAATCAATGGCTGTGATACCACTATTCACTTCCTAGGTCGGCCTAAGGGCGTAGAATTATGGTTTACATTGCTTGTTTTTTCATCATTATTGCATAAGATTCATTTGGTGATAATAAGTTAGACGGTCGATGGATTTTGCTTTACTGTATGTCTCCATCTCTCCGCTCCCTCTTTTCCCACGCCTCTTCTCTGCCACATGCTCCTCTTCCTCGGAACTTCTCCACCTACGGCGCAAGAGGGAGAAGGTGCACTCCTCTTTTGCACCGGGCTACCATTTTTGGCTAGGTAAAGCCAAAAGTAAATATGACCTTCATAAAACGTAAGAATTCAGACGGACTGCATTGGTTTTAGTTATTTTGTCCCCTTCCAAGAAGATGGAATATAACGATTCCCTTTCACGAGAGCTGAAAAGAAAGGGGTGGATAAATAATTGAGATTTGAGCGAGACCCAACCTTCTCTAGCCCATTGTCAACATTGATAAACTTACCTTCATCTCACTCTCAATGCGTTAGGAAATATTTTTCTACCAATACCGTGTTAATACAATTAAATTTTCAAATTCTTCTCCTTGAGAACTTAGTATCGTTGGCCCTGAGGTATTTGCGCAATAAACCTTATCTTATGTATAGTTAAAAATTAGTCACAACCACATATTTATGTTATACGCCCAATTACATCTAAACGTTAACATCTCTGGAATGTTCTATAAAGTACCTGAAAATACTTTCTTCGCAAGATGGCAGAACGGCATGACTGACCACCTTCTCTAAAATCTATGAGGAATCTTGAAAGTCTATTGCGAACATTGATGCCAGCTTCATTGCCGACCTGTGGCCGATTGAAATAAATACGAGTAAATAAATCGTAACGAGTTGAATAAATCGTATTAGACGGATTCAACTAAGCGTAAAACCACCTCTGCATCCTTTCATTTAGATTTCAGTGATCGTCTTTCAGCAGCGTACTTATGTTACGATTTCATTTGTTTTTATGCATCCCATTTCAAATGAAAAAAAGGTGAAACTTGTGAGTGAACTATTTTCTAGGGAAATTTGATAACTTCTACTCTGTATTTTTTAATATTAGTGTTGACGCATGTGAGACTCCCTTCCCCCTAACCCAGCCGGAGCCCCTAACTCGTCCGTCCGTCTATCCGGGAAAAAATGTCTTACTCCTTTTGGGACAGACGTTGTATGCATTGATTTTCGAAAGACATCCGCAGCCTCGCGAGTGCTGTCAATTGCTTTACTCTCCCTCCTAAGCTGTCGACGATAGAGGGGAAATAATACCACCCTGATGGAACACAAAAATTCTCTTCGTGGAACATTAAATGTTTAGTCTGACTGAAATAAAAAAATATTATATGATCCTTCGGAGAAGAATATGGGAAAAAAGAAAGTAGAACAACTGCCAAAAAGTTCAAATTCCGTATGAAGAACGAAATTTCAACTTTTTGGAAGTTTCTGACGTACTGCAACGAATGAACAGAAGATGACGAGGGAAAGAAAATCTGGAATTGACACAGCATTTTAAAGGCTTGATGTCATTCATGTCATTCCGATGGTGGATAAAGATGTTCTTTTAGAGGTAAGTAAGGGAAAGAACATCACCAAACAGGAAGCATTTCTTATACCTTTCAACATCAGCTGATAATTACCATCGTCAGGCAAATCCCTCGAAAATGAATGGACGGTGAATTCACCACATCAATATTTAGAGAATGGTCGTGGTTAATATGGTATGAACCGAGGCAAGGAATTCCTTTGTTAATCAACATTTGGAGGATAAATAATTGGCATAAGGAGACTGCTACATTACAACACATAACATAACTACGCCGAAATTAAATATTTCTAAAAAACTTTGTAAAAATAAAAAACAAAGTATTTTATCTTTTTGTTACTATCTTAAAACCCCCTCAGACCAAATTATTTATGTGACTAACCAAATATATTTTGCTATTAGTAGATGTGAAATGAGGTCTCTAGGCCAGTCGCCATATTTTACCAAAAGCTAGGGAATTTGAAATTTGGAAAGTGTACCGTGAGCTTTACTTGTGAAATTTCATTTTTGGTGCGTGTGCAATGATGTTTTATCGTTATTCTAATTTCTTAGACAATTTGGGATGAGGGTTTGGTCGGGGTATTTTCCCGAGTCACGTGGTTTGGGCCTTAAGCTGAGGATTCATTTGCCCAAGTCAAGGGTTGGTCCCCGAGGGTTTGGGTTGGGTCATTCAAGGTGACGACTCAATGGATCGGATCGGGTATAATTTTCAATCAAACAAACATACGGGTTAAAATTATTTTATTTCAGTTTGAATAAAACATGGCATATAATAAATCACTTAACAAAGCGTGATAAAATAACACATATTCAAATTATTTACACATGAGTTGTTTTGGATTTCAGTTTGAACAAGATTTTATCATGTGGAACATTTCCAGAATCGATTTTTTAAATTTTGAACAGTTTTTGACATCACACGTGAACTTATCCGTCTCATGACATGCTAATTCGAATCGAACAGTAAATGGTTGCATGTATTTCACTGGTTGAAGGAACTTCAAAGCGGGTACCCCAATAAATTTCTCAAGTTCATGTACATCGCGAAAGGAATTTGAATTTTTTAGTCCCCTTGGCACATTGATAGATGCCCATGCATTTTCTTCAAGAATTTTTTGGAATTCATCGTATGAAATATCTCCCGCATCAGCAGGTACTCCATGGTGATGGGCTCCAACCAACTTATTTTCATTGTTATCAATCATGTCACGAGGAAGCTCAAACTCCCACAACTCAAGCCGGTCGCGTTCATGATCCTCGATGGCTAATTCTCTGACAATAAACTTGCTGCCCACGAGATTTTTTTTCACCACAGGTGCTTCAATGTTTAAAATTAGTACTTTGGCCATGGTGGGAAACAGAAACTTTAGGTTGGGACATTATATCATAGGAATCTAACCCTCAAGTAGTTGCACTGTTCGTCACCGAAAATGATACACACTTTCTCGATGCCCAGATCTTTCAACGCTTGAACAACCTTGTTCAAATGACTGAAGACCAAATCACCTGAATGGGTTACTATATCAAGGGCTGAATCTATCTGCTCGAAGGAATGTACTAAAACGTTTCAATTGCAAACGTTAAAGGTTACGCGAGTATTTTTACCTCCAAAATTTTCGTGAGGCTTTCCAAAATACTTTGCAAATTAGACGGATGAAGCCACGTATGAAGGAATCACTGACGTTTCGAAATATTCGGTGCCGGGTGCAGCGTAATTTCCTAGGCTGGTTCATTGCTCGAGGTTGAGTAACATAGTTTTGTTCGAAGATGATATCTTGACACACGGAGCACCACTTCCCACCAACCAGCCGATGCGCAGGTTCTTGGTCTTTCCCAGCTTTAGCGATTTACGTAGCAAGGTGTGCGATGAAGGTGGACTGGTGGAAGAGCTCCTCTTCCTCTTCTTCCCTTATGGCTTCTGCGTTCTCAACTGATTATCATGATGCTATTCATCCAATTTATATAGCTTTGGTGGAGAATAGCGCTTCATGTAGGTACACATAGCAATCTTTTTTCATGGGCGGTGGGCCATAAATACAAATTTTCCCATAGCTATAGTGTTCATAACATAGGCTGTACTCGTCACATTTTCGAATTTGTCAAGTTATCAGAACGTGCACCTGCCGCGGGCGATACACCTCCAAAAGCGCAGTGGGTAGATTCTTAATGTTTTTCACCCAACTGTTTAACCTCCCTACTCAAAGCTCCGCAGGTTCTTATCGCCTCGTGTATCTCATCCATGCGTTCACTCCCTTAGCCAGTCGGATGATAAATGAAGAAGTGTGCCGGGGGAACTGCTTTCCGCTAGATCGCAGCACTTCTGTGACATGGGGTGACATATTTTCTTCCATGTTAACCAAACCCTCGGATGAAGTACTTTGCATCAATACAATAATTAAGTGCAGGTTTGCGATGAAATAGGGAAGGGAATATGGATATAGTTTGGTGAGTAATGGTCTTGAAGAGTGTATACCGAGAGTAATATTCCCCGAAAAGATCTGATTTGTAATTTTGCAATCTTACTTTATTCAACAACACGGTGAAGGGTTTCAGAAAGACAATTATATCCTCGACCAAGGGAGGAAAACCATAGGAGTCAAAATATTCAGCATGCTTTCCAGACAAGCATATTGAACCCAATGGGTTCCAGGCTTATGTGAAGGGTCAAAATTAATTATGTAAATTCCATGAGCGGGACGAGTTGGAAGTTGGTCTGGTAGAAATACCCCTCTAAACTTGCGTTCAGTTTGAGTATCTCGGGATAAAACGTCATCGATATACTCCGTTTGCATTTTGATGCAATGCAAATTGATGCATGCGATGCAACTCCGTTACTCAATCAACTGATGCAATCCTATTAAAATCAATCATGATTTCGGAATTGTACTCTTCATATGTAATAATAGTGACAGCATTTGGTAGGGGATTTTTGAATTTAGCTTCAATTCTCACGTTACCCGCGATCGGTTTAGAGACGTGACTTTCCTACCCCCTTCGGTCGGGAGTTAGATCCCAGGCTAACACTGTGTAAGCGTGTTCGAACATTTCCAATGAGATTTGATTCCCCCAGTCACTGTAGTGAGCACCCCAAGATTAACAAGGCTGACGATAGGCACGTGTGGCATAATTATTAGCATCGCTATGGAAATTCATTTCCAATCCACCCACAGGATTTTGAGAGCCGTTCACGTAGATACAACAATGATTCATCGAATAATGCTTAAAGCTAAAGGGGATTTTCACCTTTTTCTCCTGAAAATCATAATTGGTGGGAATTTGACCGACAATTAAGTTCTCATTATTGATCATGGTGACGTTAGATGGCACGGTAAAAGTTTCAATTTCAGTTCGCTTGTACGGGTACATGGCATCAAACTTCCTTAAGAGTTGTTCATGGGAGTAAAACCGGTGTATTGATTTCATAGTGTGGAACGAATAGTATAACCTGAATAATTTTAAGCATGTCATTACCTTTCCCTTTTCTTTAATGCAAAACGAAGGCTTAGACAAGGTCAGAATTAGGTCTACGTCAATAACATTTATGAGATAGCGTAGTTGGTCGAAAAAATCAACCTGAAGTTTCCCTTCCAATTCCACAACATTACTATTAGCGAACCATCCCTTTCTTTTTACCAATGCCGAGTTATCAGAAGTTTGCTTGTCCAAATCCCTTCTTGTATCCAAAACCCATCGGTCGAATTCGAAATTTGTACGTGAGGCATCTGTACCGTAATTTAACAAGTTTTCCGAATAGGATGTATACCGGTAATTGTCCGAGGAAGTTAATTGACTTTCATTGAGATATGCATGAAACTGCTCGAAAAATGAATGCAAAATAATATTAACCACTCCAGGGTGATCTGTGTCGATTGACTTGTAATCAGTACCGTTGCTTTAGTAACTACTTTAATATTCAAAACGATACCATTCAAATCTCTACCGGTCGCCGTTAACTTTAATCGCGAATCTTAATTCTGTAGCGTTCTCAATGGATACCTTGTGTATATAGGGCATCATTGTACATCCTAAAACGCTTGATTGCAGACTTATTGAAATATTTCTAAACAATTTGGGATGTACTCTCTATCCTCCAAGATGTTATCACTTTGACGGCAAACCTTTCAATAAACCTATTGCTACTAGCTGCAATGCATTTATCCAAAAACATCCTCAACGCATTTTCGGAGTTTCCTAACACCATTATTCTCTTTTTTTAGTCTTTCGCACACTTTTTGATTGATCCTTTTTTCTATCACTTCCCACTTGATTCTTTTTCGTTTTATTACTCTTATATTTTATTCTAGTTCACTTTGAAGCACTCAAGCCTGCTCCTACAATCCAGATATCTTATCTTCCGCTTTCCTTTTCCAATTTTCAATCGCCTCCATCCCTCTCGTTTGAAAAGCTTCCTTGACTAGCGATCCAGTACTGATTGCTGATAACACTCTTATACTAGTATCCCTAGCCTCCCTCCCTCATGCCTTCATTACTCCACAAACCAAGGGCTTTACGACTTTCCACAGCCTTAGGAACAAATTCCTATACTCTACCTCGCTGTCTATAATGACTCGACCGATACACAGGGCCTAAACCACCGCCACCAACCTGCGAAAAGTATCGACGATATCGAGGTACATCCTCCAATATCTTGTCGTTAAATGGAACACACATACTCCGCCTATGTATTTATTGCTTAATAAAATGTTTTTACTATCGGGGAATTGATACAGTTCGCCCACTTTATCCAACAATTTCATTTAAACAGTGTCAAAGTCGTGTTTATCAAGTGGCATATAATATGATGGTGTAAAAATTTGATATTTCCTCTATCGCCCATCACTACTCTCAAACATTTCGTCATGACATCCCCAATCATTTGTGGTGCTAGAACGTCTAGGTAAACAAACACCTGACTCGTCAGACGCACTGGTTCATCAGGTATAACGATCTCAGGTATATTGGTCTCTGAAATAAGTTTTCGATTTCGACCACTAATAGCGCTCTTAGGAGTGGTGAGTTACGCAAACGTCCTCATGGATTGTATGCTAAATTCGGCCTTCGCAAATTTATCGCTAACATCTACTCTGATAGTAAGTAGTAGCTCAGTCAGGGTGTATTTGGTAAATGATAGCGGTATTGTTTTCAAACCCGCTATATCTCTGAACGTGTAGGGGCATTTTAATGATTCGTGTTTAATGAAAGGTATACTCTTGGACTCGAGAAAAAGGTTATTTTGAAATAAATTGTGTAGCGTAGCAATGTAATGCAATTTCCGTTGAGGTGGTATCGTCCTATTAATTGTTCTCAACAAATCGTACAGACTTTACGCTCTAGCTTCCATTTTTACTATATCATCTGTCACTTGAACCTCAACGATAACACACGGTAGAGCTTCAACCTTGAGCCTTGTGCGATACGGCTTGACCTGTGGGTTTCTTCCAAGTTCCCCTTTGACTTGTGATTCTCCTTCGGGTTTTGGTTCTGGTTTTGCTTCGGGTTTTCCCTCGTTTCCTGGAGGGTCTAGGGGAATGTTAAGTTTGGGAAAATAAATTTGAGCAAGTCCTGCTTTCCACGAGTCGTCCGTAGCAATGCGCTGAGCTAATTTAACCCAAAAATTTGGGATCGTGTTATCGGGGAAATATTTTCCCGAGCTATCCCTCAAAAGTAATACGAAAAAATCTTCCGTCATTCCGTCGACCTTTTCACCGCGCAGGCTCTAACCCAAGTGCCGAATTTATTACCGTACCCCTTCCATTTAACGAAATATTCCAGATTTTTACCCTTCCCTCTTCGTTTTAAAATATTCTCGATTCGAAATTCTGTAGCTGAACCGACTAAAGTCTTCGAGAGTTCCTCAGCATAAAAAGATCCCTTTATACGTTCGCCATTCAAATCCTCTTATTTATGTCGGGATTGGCGTTCTACCAACTTTTAAAACTTAAAAAATGTTACCAGAAAAATTTTTGGCCATATCCCTTAGTGAAGGGTAGTCTCTCGTTTGATATACGATCGAAATCACCAATGGAGAATTTGGACCTTTTTGGAATACTCCACGCTAAGCGACGAGCTACCTGGAATGAATTCCTCTCACGTACTTTGCTCGGAGGCACACCAGTGGTCGAATGTATATGATCGTTATATACTTTCAATAGTTTAGGTAACACGCTATGATAGTTAAAAGTGTTTTTATTTACTATAATATGTATACATGAGACCCTTGAGCTTGCGGTTGAAACGTTCCACTACGGCACACATGATGTCCGGGTTGCTATAAAATTTTGATTTCGTTTTCAGTAAGGAAGCGTTTAAAATTTACATTAATGAATTCAGTCTCCTTGTCACTCTGAATTTTCTTAGGTTTTCTATCGGTTAATACTGAACGAAAAGCGTCGATTACATCTTCTGAAATCTTACTTTTGAGAGGGCTTACCCATGTATATTTGGAAAATAAATCAATTACCGTGAGAGGGTATGCATACCCATTATTGTATTTTTTTAAATTTCGCATATCGTTTAGGTTACACTGCCAAGTGTCATCTATATATTCAGGAGGATATCTACTTCTGAGGAATTTATTTCGCCCTTCCTTATGAAGTGTGTAAGTATACGATCTTTTCAGCCACTTTTTCACAGGTCTTTTGCTTGTTTCTTCACCAGCACCCCTTCAAAGTCTCTCACACAGTGGAATAGCTAGCGGAGTTTGCGGGATCGTAATATACTGAACTCAATCTAGGGCCTTCCAATGTGGAGCTTTTCTCACTTTTCTAAGACGTTTTTGAGAGGTGATGGTGAGCGTACGAGTATTTCCTCTTCCTCCAACTTGGCTTTCTTCGCGAAATTTTCCAGAACTTTTTCCATGTTTCCCGCTTGTCATTTTCAAGCTCTTGGCCATGATTGATCAATCCTACGTTCAGCTTTCAAAAGTTTCTCCCCTTTCGTGATTTTCTCCACACTCCTACTCCTGTTCTCTGTTCTCCCGTCCAAATGTTTACTATCTTTGTCCACGAATGTTATGGAAATAGGGCAATTAACGCTTTTATAACTCCTAAATAAAAATCTAATACCTATGGAAATGATGCCATTTTTTGGATTCGTCCATTTGCATACGAAGCACGTTTTGCATTCCCTCGTCTAATACGTGATACATCTCGCCCCTTATCGCTACCTATTCAGCGTCTGCGGATCAATGAGTACCATTCTCTTTAAACTCATTTTAACAGGCTACCAAGGCCACCACTCAAAAAAAATTCTATCCTAGACTGGTAAACAAACCTTCAATAATTGACTCTCTTTCTTGATGGATACATTAAAGAAGCTCAACTCACGAAGCGTGTATTTATAGCGATCCAACTATTCTTCACTGATTTACTAATTTTGTGATTCCCGTTTATTTTATTTAGACAGCACTCACAAACAGTTTTTCCGTCCTCGTTTAAAGATACGATGATTGTTTTTCGCAACTTTTGATCGGTAGTTTTTAATAGTCTCATGAGATTTCCGTGGCGTTTCAATCTCATCATTCTCAACATACGTTGGAAGAAACACGGAAGTTACCTCTCCCGGAAGTATTTGACTCCTGAATCACACACAATCGTCCGTCCCCTGTGAAAGGCATAGGTAAAAGTACGTAAACGACTCAGAAGTCACTTCCTTATAAATCCCCAGAAGTTCACTGGGATGCTTTGGCTAAACCTGTGCCACAAGAAATGAAAACTGGGACCGATCTCAGATTTTTGAAAGGGCCATGTATTTGGGGTTGAGGGAAATATTATTAGGCTGAAGACTTTGGTAAAAAATGTATTGAGTAATGAGAATGACGGATATATTCGAATAGTGAGATCCTCGCGTAAAGAGCTCGCTGACTCACTTGTTATAACAGTCATTCATTAAATCATCTATTACATAAAGGGTGGGTATCTTTCGAGGATTTTCAAATTTTGGCACTTTGTAGTGGAACTCTACATCCTTCAGTTCCTGCTCAGGTCTGCTTTGACGACTGCAACACCAAATAATTTTCTCGATTTTCCGTCCACCAACTCCCTTAAATTCTCTAGTAATGTAATCGCGAAAGTGGTTTTCCACAACAGGAAGAGCCAGCACAAATACATGAAAATGAGTGCTTCCACAACGACTGAGATATCACTAGTTTTCAAGTAACGCGACCCACTCAGTTTATACTTTACTCTACTTTGCCCTTTTTAATCACAAGCAAACGCCTCATTGTAACTCCTTTTCCTAGTAATTTTGTAGTACCCCCAAGCATGGGTATTTAACCCATCAAAACATACGTAGCGTCTGTCATAATTAGAACTCAAAGCGGTTTTATTTATCCTAAAAGTACGCAACTCATGTTTCTGTGATCTAATCAGCGAAAACTTTCTGGAGGCTAGAGCATTTTCACGCAGACAAGTAACGTAATCGTTAAATGTGATCGATCTGTATTTGGTGACTTTTCTGACTCTCTTAGCCCGTATTCCCTCAGATTTACCCTGCATACGGTAGGAATAGAGTCTGCTTCTGAGCCATACAAAATGAGTAATAATCTTACCTCCATACTTATCTTTCATTTTTCCGATAATTTTTTCTTTCTTTTTCGAATAACATGGGTGGTCAGAATGGTAACTAGTTGTGTCATAAAGTGCAACGTTCTTTTCAACATCAGAATAAAAATCTTTAGTTCTCAACCATTGAATATAACTGTGTCCATATATATAAATAATACATATTCATTGTAATTTACTTTAATTATTATTATTTGGTAATCTACCGGTTAAGTTAGGTTTTTGCATGGACACAATTATCAAATAAATATTTTGTAACTCCAAACAAAACCCAATCCAGTAACCTAATCTACATCAGGTCCATCTTCATCTCTGTGTATTTCTTTCCTCCCTTGATCCCGTCCAACATCCCTATACTGTTCCTGCCCTTTCCTCGCTTGCCCAACATTCTCCCCTCTATTACCTTCTTCAACATTTCACTACTGCCGATCAATATGCCTTTCATCCATTTTTCCTGCCTCCATAGGATTTCTCTCAACAAACCCCTCTCCTCACCCACCATCTCCAGTACTTCCTCATTTGTTTGCCTTTCGGTCCATTTCACCTTCTCCATTCTTCTCCACACCCACATTTCAAAAGCCTCCAATCCACGTCTATCCTCCTGCTTCAGTGACCACGTTTCCGCGCCGTACGCTACGCTACGCTCCATATCAGAGTTTTTACGAGTCTTGTCTTAACATCCCTACTCAGCGTCCCCGTCATCAACTCCCTCCTCCTTGAGAAAGCCTCCTTGCCTAGCGCAATTCTTCTCCTTAATTCCTGGGTAGGTGGCGAGTTAGTCGCGTAACGGCCCTGAGCAGAACATCTACGTTCAGGGTCCCAGGCTAACTCAGTACTGACCACGCAGCACCTACCCCTAAAGCTGGGACGAGAGTCCTACCCTATCCCACGAATGTGGGCAACGGACGGGCTCGCTCATGCAAAGAGCGGTGTGGTAGGGCAGCGCTAACGCGCGTGCGGCGGTCACTCATCCAACGTAGTTGGAGGAATCCAGCTGACATGAGTGCTACGGGGAAAAGGGAACCCGGCGGGTTGGCTACCCGTCCCCTTTTCATGGGACCGGTTATTCGTAGTGGCGGTCGGTTTCGCCTATAGATAGGTTCTTTGGGGTCTCGTAGCTATTCTGCGGATAGCACGAGTCCTTGACGTTAGGGGGGACCCCTTCAGGGGGAGGGTGTCTGTGCCCCGTCCCAGCCGAAGGCCGACGTTTGAGGTGTCGAGTCTATCGCCAGCACTTGCCCTTGTTTGGCAAGTGTCCCTTGGCGTGGGCTTAGGATCCGAGTATAGTCCTACGTAAGTCTGGGATGCCTGCTCGCTGGGCCCACACCGAAAATAACAGCATAGTTCGACGGGACGAACTCCCGAGCACCCCGACTGGGGAGTGTGTTTCTAACCACACTTTGACTCTGCCGCCATACCGGGGATTAGTGCCTTTTTGATGGTGCTGGTCTTGTAACCCCACAAGGGCGGTGCGGCAGGGAAATGGCGGGCTAAGGATCGCCGTTCCGCAGCCTCCCCGGCACAGCCTTCGGCTGAGCCGGCGGAATTAACTATGACTCTCTCAAGGTAGCTAAATGCCTCGTCATCCCATGACGAGGCATGAATGGATGGAGTGACGCGCATGAATGGATTAACGAGATTCCCACTGTCCCTATCTACTATCTAGCGAAACCACAGCCAAGGGAACGGGCTGTGGTTTCTTTGACCGTATTGGTCGAAAATACTTCCGCGATATGTAAACTGCTCTACCTGCTCTATTTTTTCCCCGCTTATTTTAATATTTAGCTTAGCCTTTTTCTTTCTGGAAAATCACATAACCTTTCTTTTATGAATATTAATTCTCATCCCATATTTTTCACACTGAACCTCCAATTCACTCAATAATGCTTGCAATCCCTTGGCTGACTGAGCAACTAATGCTTGCTCATCAGCAAACCTAACCGATTTTACAAATTCCCCTCCGACTTTCATTCCTACCTCCTGTTCTTCCCATGCCTCTTTAATCATTTCCTCCACATATACGTTGAACAGCACCGGTGACAATGGGCAACCCTGCCTTACCCCTCTTCCTGACACTGCCCATCCGGACTCTCCGTTCCCCACTCGCACCTGAGCAGTCTGAGACATGTACAGGTTGCAGATCAGTGTCCTGTCCCTCCAATCCATTCCTATTTTCTGCAATACACGCATCAATTTTTCCCAATTCACTCTATCAAACGCTTTTTCGAAATCTACAAAACAGGCAAAAACGTCCTGATTGTATTCTATATGCCTCTCGATTAGTGATCTCATTACTGAAATGGCATCGCGCGTACCTCTTCCTTCCCAATACCCAAACTGATCATCCCCTAAGTAACCATTTGCCTTACTCTCTATCCTTCTGTTGATGATCCTGAGAAAAACTTTAGCTGCGTGGGATACCAACTTATTGTTCTGTAATCCTCACATGATGTAGCCTTTGACCTTTTTGGAATAGGAACTAACACCGATCTCACAAAATCTTACGGCCAGATTCCTTTCTCATGGATACTACGAATCAGTCCATATAGAGTCTTCTTCCCACCTTTTCCTAACCATTTCAAGAGTTCTACAGGATTTTGTCCACCCTCACAGCCTTATTTGCTTTCATCTCCTTTAATGCCCTTTCTATGTCATCGTCGAGTATGCCTGGACCTAAGCTATCTTCTTCTACGTCATGTTCCTTTTCTACGTCTAACTTTGTCGGCCTAAGTTCTTTACCATACTGTGTTTCTATATATTCCTTCCATCCCTCTCGGTTTTTTCCTGGTTCAACTATTATCTTGCCCCACTTAGCTTTAACTGTTCGCACAGATCTTGCCTTCTTACTTCCCGAAAATAACTTAACCTTGCTGTATAGAGCACCAATGTCACCCTTCTTCTGTAAACATTCCATATCCTCGCATTGCGTTTTCCACCATTCTTCTTTTTCTTTATTTGTGGCCCTTGTCAATTTATTGTTTAACTCTTTGTACTTCATTTTGCCTAATTCTGTGTTAACATTTTTCCACCTTCTTCTCTCATCCATCTTTGCAATCATCTCATCCGTTACCCATGGTTTCCTTATCCTTTTCCCGTTAACGGTTCTTATAGTGTCTTTTGCGGCTTCCAATATCTCTTTCTTGATACATTCCCATTTTTCTTTGATGGTACTCAGTTCTTTACCGTCATCCATCATTTTCTCTACAGCCTGCTGATACTCCTTCCTCGTTAATCCATTTAATGCTTCTAAATTCCATTTCCTAACCCGCCGCCCTTGCCTTATCTTCTTGAAACGGACGTTACATTTCATAACAACTAAATTGTGGTCAGAGTCCGCATCCGCTACTGGGAAACTGTACGAATTTATCACACTATTCCTAAACCTGTGCCTAACCATAATATAATCTAACTGATACCTTTCTGAGTCACCTGGCATTTTCCATGTATACCTACGCCTTTTGTGGTGTCCAAACCATGTGTTAGTGATGACTAACCCCTGTCTCCTGCAGAATTCAATTGCTTTCTCCCTGCGTTCATTCCTCGTGCCTAACCCATAGTCCCCCACCTCACCACCATCTCTTCCTTCGCCTACCGTCGTATTCCAATCCTCCATCACTATCAAATGTTTCCCTGCAGGAACACTCGCGATGATACCCTCTAACTCATCGTACATTCTATGGACTTCTTCCTCCTTGTGGCTGCTCGGTGGCATGTATACCTGAACAATGACCAAGTTCGTCGGCTCTGCTTTAATCTCTACGAGTATTATTCTATCATTGCTTGCTCTATGTTGACAACGCTTCTTCCTACCCCTTTATTTAATATTACAGCAACCCCTCGTTGGCTCTCGTACCCGCCGCTGTATATCACTCTATAATTGTAACCCCAGCAATCCCCGCTATCGTTCCATCTCACCTCGCAGAGACTTAAAACATCTATACTACTTTGATCAAAAAGTTCCCGGAATTTATTCAGAAAGTTAAAAATACAAGTTTATTCATCTAAATCTATATTGTCCCCTTCAAAGTAATCCCCATCGACTTCAACACACTTATGCCAGCGCTTGATCCAATCCTCGAAACATTTTTTATATTCGGTTTCCGGTATGTCCATCAGTGCTTCCTGCGATTTTTCCATTACTTCCTCTCGGCTGCTAAAACGCGTTCCCTGTAATGGTTTTTTAACTCGATTGAACAGAAAGAAGTCACAGGGAGCCAAATCAGGTGAATTCGGTGGCTATTGGATGGTATTTGTTGCATTTTTCGTCAAAAAATTACGAATAATGATAGCACTGTGCGACGGTCTCGACGCACTGTGCGACGATTTCTGGTCTCTTTCGGCGAATTGCTTCACGCAAACGTCTTATAACGCCCAAATAATACTCTTTGTTTACTGTCTGGCCTTCTGGCAAAAATTCATGATGCACTACACCGTTGTAATCCATGAAAACCGTCAGCATTGCCTTCTTTTTTGACTGAAAACGACGTGGTTTTTTTGGTCTCGGCTCATTTGGTGAACGCCATTCACTTGCCTGATGTCTGGATTGCGTGTCGTACTCATAAACCCACGTCTCGTCTCCAGTAATGATCCTTTTGATGAATGTGGGATCGGATTCAGCCTCGCAAATCATGTCTTTTGCGACGTCAACACGGTCTCTTTTTTGCATGAAATTGAGGTCTTTTGGCACCAACTTTGCTGCTACACGACGGAAACCCAAATCATTAACCACAATGTCTTGGGCGGATCCATAGGCAATGTTCAAGTCCTCCGCTATTTTTCTGATGGTTAATTTGCGGTTATTGACCAACATTTCTTTTACTTTATCGATTTTTTCACCGACTTTCGATGTCGATGGTCTGCCACTGCGTTCATCATCTTCGATTGACTCACGACCACTTCTGAACCGCTCGTGCCACTGGTAAACGACCGTTTTTTTTAGAGAATCGTTGCCGAAACAATTTTCCAACATTTCCAACGTCCGTGCGCCACTAAATCCGTTTTTTACGCAAAATTCAATACAAGTTCGTTGTTGCAAATTTAAATCCATTTCTGCAATTGTAAGAAATCGCCAACACACACAGAGATAGATGTGCTCTTGGCTACATAATTTTTGCAAATGTCAAGTTATGACACTAAGATTTAAAGGGAATATCAACAACAGATGTACCAATTTAACAAAAAAAACAGAACTCAAATCGGAACGATGGGAGCGCCACACGGTGGTTATTCCGGGAACTTTTCGATCAAGGTAGTATTACCTATTTCCATCTCTCGCTTAATATCCTCAAACTCATCGTAAATCCTATCGACTTCCTCCTCCTTGTGGTTGCTCGGTGGCATATACACCTGAATAATGACCAAGTTCTTTAGCTCTGCTTTAATCTCTACGAGTAATGCAACCATTTCAGAGAGTAAAAATCATTCGCCTTGACCGGGATTCGAACCTGATCCCTCGATATCCAGCCGAGTGCTTTAACCACTTAAGCTACCGAGACGTCCTCTTACACTCTGAAATTTTGGGCGCGTTAAAGGAACAAGATGTTATGACGAAATACCGTACATACAGTGTCACAGGCATTCGTAATCGTGCGCGACGCGCCACAGTCCACGATGTTAATAAAGCCAATTTCAAACACTTCGGCTGTTCATACCTTAGACAAATTTCAAGAAACTGTAACAGTAACTTTAACGGAGTCACCCGCTATGTGTGCATTATAATGCAACCATTTCAGAGAGTAAAAATCATTCGCCTTGACCGGGATTCGAACATGGATCCCTCGATATCCGGCCGAGTGCTTTAACCACTTAAGCTACCGAGACGTCCTCTTACGTTGCTTGCTCTATGCATATATATATATATATATATATATATATATATATACACTTTTTTGGAAAATCTTCTCCTTCCTACCACTGCTTTCGGGCCCTCCTCTGCCTCAGTTCTGTTCCTAATTCCTCTTGAGAAAGGTGGTTGGACCACCGATAATTCGAGAACCAGTGAGTCCCTCTTTTGTGTGTTTTGGTTTCTGTGTTTGTTGTGACTATCAGTGGATTGATATATATATATATATATAGATATATACATACATAGATATATATATATATATATATATATATATATATATATATATATATATATATAAACCATAAACACAGTAATCAACCCGAAGGTCGGTTTAGTAGGTGATGGTAAAGCTCACCCATGTACCAAGCCCGACGGCGTGTGAATATTCAAACATCAGGGTAGGGGGGCCAGTTGCTTTCCCTGTGCCGGTTATGGTACCCGAAAAATCAACTAGCTTGGGTGGAGCATCAGGTGCCCAAAGTGCCTTGCCCGGGAATCGAACCCGGGACCCTCAGGTCAGCAGTCTAACGCTCTACCCGCTAGATCACCGCGACCCGCATATATATATATATATAAAGATGATGCGGAAGTACTCACGAGAGCAATATAACTTTTGGACGGCACAACAGAACACAGAATAAAACAGATAACACGTAAAAGGACACACACTGTAGATGATTTATGCTTTCGGCAGTGTGAGTGCCCTTTTACGTGTTATCTGTTTTATTCTGTGTTCTGTTGTGCCGTCCAAAAGTTATATATATATATATATATATATATATATATATATATATATATATATATATATATATATATATATATATAATTATATATATATATATATATATATTTCAAAGCCTCCTTGCCTAGCGCAATTCTTCTCCTTACGTCCCTACCACTTTGACCGTATTGGTCCAAAACTTCCGAGATACGTAAACTGCTCCTCTATTCTTTCCCCGCCTATTTTAATATTTAGCTTAGCCTTTTTCTTTCTGGAAAATCGCATAACCTTTGTTTTATTAATATTGAAGGAAGAAATAACTGCAGCAGGACAGAAGACTCAGAAGAAGGCGAAAGTAGTTAGAATAGGAACCTGGAACGTCAGGACAATGATGAGGAGAGGCAAATTAGAAAATATTAAGCGAGAGATGGAAAGAGGTAATATAGATGTTTTAGGTCTCTGCGAGGTGGGATGGAAGGATAGCGGGGATTACTGGAGTGATAATTATAGAGTGATATACAGCGGCGGGGACGGGAGCCAACGAGGGGTTGCCGTAATTTTAAATAAAGGGGTAGGAAGAAGCGTTGTCAACATAGAGCAAGCGACAGATAGAATTCTACTAGTAGAGATTAAAGCAGAGCCGACGAACTTGGTCATTGTTCAGGTATACATATATATATATATATATATATATATATATATATATATATATATATATATATATATATATATATATATATATATATTGAATGAATATTTGTGCGCCGTATGGCGGGATTTTCAAGTTTGAATATGTGTTTGGCCAATGTGGCTCGTCTCTTCTTCTGGCTATGCGTGCCATTAAACGCACCGTTCCTATCCTTTATAAGATCGTATGAATGCTTTTCTACTATCCTTTCCCCTTCTTGTGTCCCGTCTATTTCTCCTTTGGTGGGTGAAACAGCTCCAGAACGCCATCCCTCGGGCAATATGTATCGGAGCACTTTGGCGCTTTATAAGATCGCAGATCTCATAATAAATCAGGTTTCCTTATTAGCTTAGGTGGTAGAGCATCCGCCCGGCAAGTGGAAGGCCCGTGGTTCAAATCCCGGATAAGGAAATATTTTTACTTTCGTGATCTGCTCAAAAACCGCCTTCCCTAGATGTCCTGTGTTCGCCTTTTATGTGTTTTCCTATCCCCTTTCCTTATACCTATTTCTATGTTTGAATGAATATTTGTGCGCCGTATGGCGGGATTTTCAAGTTTGAATATATATATAACTTTTGGACGGCACAATAGAACACAGAATAAAACAGATAACACGTTAAGGACACTAACACTGTAGATGATTTAAGCTTTCGGCCTACTACGAGGCCTTCTTCAGGTCAGACTGAGAGGTTTTGAGGGAAGAGTGCCTGGGGAGGGGAGGGGGGGCGGAAGGTTTAGGGACTGTTGGGAAAGAAATTAAAGATGGCGGTTAAGGGTGGGAATTTTAAAGGATCGGAAATATAGGATGTATGCGGATTCGCGAGTTCTCACCTCTATGTTGGTGGCTGAATCGGGTAGAGATTCTAGAACTGTTAGGGAAAAGCATTCGTCAAATGATAGGTTGTGTGAACTTGCGTGTAAAGGGATAGGAAGAGAAGAGAGTGAAGCAGAATTACATGAGTAGCGGTGATTGTTCATTCGGATGGATAAGGGGGTAATGCATTCGCCTATGTAGAATGAGGTGCATTGTTTGCACGATAAAAGATAGATAATATTTTTTGGGAGGCAATTAGCGTGGGAACGGGGTGAAGGGACAATGAGGGGATGTGGGGAGAGGGGAGCTGATCTGATTAGGAGAAATGTTTTACATCGGGGGCGATTGCAGGTAGGGGAAATATGTGGAAATTTGTCAGGGCGGGTTGTCAAAGGGTTGGTGGATCTCAGAAGGTTTCTGAGATTGGCTGGTCATCTGTAAGCGACAGAGGGGCATTGGGGCAGTAAGGATGTGGTAGAGTCATTGTCATGTAATATAGGATAAAGTTTTTTGAGAATGGTTTTCAGTCTGTGGGATCCGGGGAAATAGGTTGTGCAAAGGTTGAGTCCAGCGTCAGATGTGGGGTTGTTATTCTGTGGTGTGTGTGTTCGGGTGGAGCGGTAGATTTTATCATGTAGGAGCTTTTCTGGGTAACCGCGTTTGTGGAGTGCATGGTGTAGATTGTGAAGGTATTTGTTGAGGGTAGTTGTGGTGTTGCAAATCCGATGTCCGCGGATAGAGAGAGAGTTGGGAATTGAGCGTTTGGTATGAGAAGGATGACTACTAGTATAGTGTAAATATTGTTGATGATTAGTGTCTTTGATGTGTACTGAAGTGGTGAATTTGTTATTATGAATTGAGATGTCTGTGTCAAGAAAGGTGATGGTGGAGTCTGAAATGGACGAAGTGAATTTAACAGTGAAAGAAGAATTTAAGGCCGATAAGAAATTGTCAAGAGAATCAGAGCCGTGTGTCCAGAGCATAAAAATGTCGTCAATGTAGCGGACCCAGAAAAGAGGTTGGAAGGGTTGCTGTGAAAGGAAATTCTCTTCAAGGTGGCCCATGAAGAGATTGGCGTACGATGGCGCCATCCTCGTTCCCATCGCTGTGCCTTTCGTTTGGAGATAAAAACAGTTTTGGAAAGAGAATGCATTTTTAGTCAGGACGACAGTGGCGAGATTGAGGAGAAATTCGGTCGAGGGGCACTGGGGTGGGGGGCGTAGAGAAAGATAGTGTCGGAGGGAGGATAGGCCTTCTGCATGGGGAATAGAAGTATAGAGGGAGGTGACGTCGATGGTGGCCATAAGCAGGTTGGAGGTGGAGGGAATGGAGACAGAGTTTAAACGGTGGAGGAAGTGATACGTGTCTTTCGTGAAGGAGGGCAATGAGAGTACGATAGGTTGTAGGTGGCAATCAAGGAAAGCCCTCAGTCACCTCAACGACACATCCACCTATACCACTCTCACCGACAACCCTACTCCAACCTTCCAAAAGGAAATTCGGTCTCTTCTCCTCCAATTTGGACCAGAAGAAGGCCTCACCTCCCAAGACATATCCCTACTCTCACTCCCAAACCCCAGAACACCCCAGTTTTATCTCCTCCCAAAAATACACAAACCCAACATCCCCTGTCGCCCTATAGTTTCTAGTTTCAACTCTCCCACCGAAAGAATCTCCGCATTCCTTGATTACCACCTACAACCTATCGTACTCTCATTGTGATACCTCAGTTTAACTACACAGAAATTAACGTTGGTCACTTGAAAGCACTCGATGACAAAACGTAAAACACGTGAGAAAGAAAATATATACATTAATGTTATTGTAATAAGGATATTATAAGGTAATCTACCGGATAAGTTAGGTGTTTGGATGGACACAAATATCAAATAAATATCTTGCGACTCCAAACAAAACACAATCCAGCAACATCCTCTAAATCAGGTCCCTCTTCAACTCTGTGTACTTCCTTCCTCTCTTCATCCCGTCTAACATCCCTATCCTGTTCCTGCCCTTTTCTCGTTTGCCTAACATACTCCCCCCTATTACCTTCTTCAACATCCCACTGCCGTTCAATACACCTTTCATCCATTTTTCCTGCCTCCATAGGATTTCTCCCAACAAATCCCTCTCCTCACTCACGATACCTTGTACATCCTCATTTGGTTTCCTTTCGGTCCATTTCACCTTCTCCATTCTTCTTCATACCCACATTTCAAAAGCCTCAACTCTACGTCCATCCTCCTGCTTCAGTGAATACCTTTCCGCGCCGTATATAGCTACGCTCCATATCAAAGTTTTTACGAATCGTTGCCAGTCTGCTGCTGTCGTGTTTCCCCTGCCAGGGTTTTGTGTGATGACGACCGCGTAATCCTTGCCTCCCCCACCGCTGGACACGACACACGGCCGATTGAGCCAAGTTGCCAGGACTCATATTTTCTATTGTATCCATCATAGCAATCTAGGAAATGACGATTAAAGTGGTTTCCCTTTGCTTACTTCAATAGTGTTTTTAACGTGACATCATCACTCAATGGCCATTCCACTGGGGTCAGACGCCTTTGCAGCCGCCTCACTGAATAACAGACGCTGCGTGGACTACTTTTCGTCTGATTTCTAGCTTTCGACCTATCTGGCATGGGTGACCCTACCAGGAGGAATTATTATTACTCCCGCCAGCTCTAGGGGTCATCGGAACGCACAAGCCCTTGCACCACGTCAAGATTGTAGCCCATGCGAGGGATAGGTAAAGTTAAGTCATAAAAATTTTAAAAATATTTATTAATAACACTGAATTATAAGTGTGAATATCAGGCTTACATTCAGAAACATTAACAACGCCGTTGGTGTAATTGGCCTGCCGAGTCATCCTCATGTGAAGCAACTAAAATTTAGAGAAATGTAAACATTTACTATGACTTATCAAACAATATCAATAACTGAGCAAACATGAAGCTCAATGGAAGCACTGGTACAATGGAATTCTCTAGGAATGGTAACAATTTCCGAACATAATCCAGGTAGATCCAATACTTCACTAACCGAAGCGAGTAGAGCCAGTGCTTCATTAATTGACTTCCGCATGAAGAGTATTTCGTTACCGTGCACATGAAATAACCTTTAGTGATTATTAATGCAAACAGTGATCTTATGATTGATTGGCAACGGGTGCGCATGACTTCGTTAGGTATGACGCAACTGACTTACCTCTTTATTACCCCCGGGAAATTGAATTGTTTTCCTCCTCTTGAGTCACAGCCGAACAAGCAATATCTTCTACGTGCCATTGCTGATTTATGGACTATTCGACAGGAAAGTTCACAGAAAACTTAGCCTATTTAGAAGCTATCGAGATCCTTCACTTGGACGCACTACTGTCTACAATTCTGACACGGAAAACCCCGGATACCACAAATTGTGTTCAAAATGGGTACTGAAAATACTCACCGGTCACCACAAAGAGCAAAGAATGTCCAGTAGACGAGGGGTTTTGGGTCGTTACCAACAAGATGGTAATGATGAGACTTTGCACCTAGCGACTACTTCCTCTTCTTGCACTTGAAACTAGGTCATCAATTTGAATTTGAACCATTTTTCCCTTGTATTTTCCGCAAAAACTCTTTTTTTAATTATCTTTCAATTATTATATTTTTTTAGTAAATATTTCTGTTTTTATATCTCAACTCTACTCTCATTTTTCAGCTCCAATGGCCTAATAACTTTATATTAGGGATGTAAAAGGACCTGTGAATCGCAAAGTTGACTTCATCCTGGTGTTTATTGCTGAAGTGGCCTCGGCTAATAGTATGAAGACTGCGATTTACAGTGTGTATTTGTCACCTAATCGTATCCATCGTAGGTATTATGCTTGGTAATATCAGTTTTAAAAATATGAATTACATTGACCGTGATAAAAAACGCGTCATATTATATTTAAAGAATAGAATAATGCGTGAAGTTAACATTTCCTTTCCTCCTATTTTCCAATCGTACAATGCTTCACTTAATTTTTACCGAATCACAAAGTTCAATCTGTGCCCTAATACGAGTTAAATACTCGTATGTTAAATAATTCTTTTACCATCCAAATCAGTATACGTACGGCTCTCGTGGAGATCTTTTGTATCCGAGTGAAAACAATGGAAACACTTTGTTAACCTTTTCCAGGATGACTTTCCGGCCTTACCGTTTCCAATTTCTCCCTCCTTTCCACAACTGATACCCATGTCAAATAAATCGCCAATACGTTTTCCAACTTAACATATTCGAATAGTGTTTTTCCTTCAGCTGCCTTTCCCCCTTATATCATCAATACCATTAAAAAAAAGAATGCCGAAGGCAAACAATGGATGCACCGCCGAGATCCTGCTGTCAAACGTGTCATAATTTCCTCGCATAGTGCGTGAAACGAGAAATTTAAATAATGAAAAAAGAAAAAAATGAATGGAAAAGCTTCAGAGACACCTTCCATCGCTGACGGCACTCCATGGCGCTAGTCCAAAAGACTGACAAAGAAAGGTCACACTTTTGCCCTTAGGGCCTTGGACACAATGGCGTGTTATATCACGACTCAGCATGCAAGGTAGAAGAAATCTTGGCAACGGGACTCCAAACCAGCAATACTCCCAGGATGGGCTGAGAAGAAGCGGTCGTCCGGGAGGCGCGAGATCGTTGCCAAGAGCCTTCCGCATATTCCGACGCCTTCATTCGACCCAGTGACCCCCCAACACATGTCTTCTTATCTCTTTCTTAAATACTTTAATCCCAATTACAACCACATGACCTTGATGGCATCAGTAATAGGCACCTTATAAAGTCACCACCCCAAACCATTAGCCTCAGAGTATCTTACTTTCATCTTGTTTTCCCCTCTTCTTTCTACGTCCTATTTCCCCCCTTCACGGAGAATGGCTTGATTCCCTCTCCTCCAAGTAACGACTCTCCAGTTCCCTTAAACCACCGTCTTATATCCCTAATTTTTCTCAATATCTTAAAACAATTATTTGATCTCGTCTAGGCGTATTTCGGACAAAAGATAATTCGTCCATGTGAGTCAACGAGTAAAGTTAACAGTTCCAGGAAATACCTTACGGAATCTATAAGTTCCATCAAGAGAAACCCAATTCACAATAATTATTTTAACTCTCACGATCATCATTTTAATAGCAATGCCGAATCCGCCCTTTCCAGCATCTTAATGTACATTGACGGGACAATGTACCGATGACACCGCAAAAGAATAAAATCAATATTGATAATAAATGAATCATTAAGTTTTTGTGGAGCTCGAAGTGTATTATTTAATGGACAGAGAAAATAGGAGGGCCTCTTGGCTAAGTGGAGGGCCTCAGGCTAGCCAAATGCATCTCTCATGCACATACAGAACTGCCACGCCATTGGGCTACTTCTAGGCTTCACCAAGGCCTTTAAACTGGTATGGTACAATAGCCTTACTAAATGCAGTAAAGTTTTTCCAAAGCTTCTTGGAGCAACACTCGCTCTACGTTGCCAATGGTGATACCTTGTCTTTAGAAAAACAACTCAATCATCCATCCTCCATGGTGCTATATATTTTGTCTCCTCTATATATTTATCCCACAGAGATGAAGAGGGACCTGATGTAGAGTAGATTGCTGGATTGGATTTTGTTAGCAGTTACAAAATATGTATTTGGGAGTTGTGTCCATACAAAACCTACCTTAACCGGTATATTACGTAATAATAATTTTATACATGAAAAAACAGAGAAAATACATATAGTGGGTCGCGATGGTCCAGTGGGCAGAGCGTTGGACTACTGACCGGAGGGGTCCCGGGTTCGATTCCCGGGCGAGGCACTCTGGGCACCTGCAGCTCCACCCAAACTAGTTGATTTTTCGGGTACCAGATCTTCCTGGGAAACCATAACCGGCACAGGGAAAGGAACTGGCCCCCCTACCCTGATGTGTGAATATTCACACGCCGTCGGGCTTGGTACATGGGTGAGCTCTACCATCACCTACTAAACCTTAGTTGCTTAACACCATTAAAAGCGGTAAAGGTGTTGCGGGGTGAAATGAAAACTAAGCAGGTTGGCTCCTCAGCACTAGAAACCTTAATTAAGATGCAATAGAAATTTTTTCAACATTATTCGGTAAAACTGGATATACTCACAGCCCCAATACACAACAGTTCCAGAAAACGATGAAAAATGCATTAATTATTAATTTTGTCTTCAACCACACCCAAGGAAATATCATGGATGATGGCTGTGGTCTTTTGAGTTACTTTTTCTCTCTTTCTTGTGTCCATATTTTTGGTCACAAGTCGACGCAAATCAATTTTAGGGGATGCCAAGATCGTCATAAACCATGCGGACACTTAACCTACGATCCCTGTCCAATACAGCTTTCACTGTTGCAAGATTTTCGTCACTTTTTGCAATCGAAGGGGATCCTGAACGTTCGGTGTCTTCAAAATTTTCTCGATCCTCCCGAAACAACGTGAGCCACTTCAAAAAACCCGACCTACCCATGGCGTTACCACGATAAGGTGCCTTGAACATGTCCTGAGTCTCTTTCCCGGTTTTTCCCAGTTTCACGAAAATTTGATGGCGTACCGCTATTCCAATAACCGTTTCATGACGGAGCGTAACAAGGTTAACTTATAGAGGTTTCGCAAATGAATGATTCCCACTCCGCAAAGGCTGGGATCCAACTGCCACCAGGCTCCAGCCTTATCTTAGACTCCCCTCTCCCGATCCCAATCAGAGAAACCGCCGCCCATCCGCCCTGTCTTTCCAGGAAAAAATAAGTCATACCACTTTTGGGACAGACCTTATATATTGGCAATACGTGGGTAAGCTAATATAAAATTACGATTTATTAGAGGAATGTTGGAGGAATGTGACGAAAAGTTTAAAGAGCAATTCCATCTTTCGGTGGTTGGGTATCATTTGGAATATGCTACCAGTACATGGGATCCTCATGAGGTTGGCCGAAAACATTTTGAAAATCTAGAAAAACCGCATCCACCAGAACATTGCTCTCTCCCGAATAAAAGATATCATGAACAAAAAGCGGAAGTTGAGTTTGCAGAATACAGGGGTCGCACCCAAAACAGGTAGGAATGATTTTTTTTACAAGAATTTCACTGACGATATACTTACATCGACTTAATAATCTTCAAAGTATGCTCCTTGAGCTGCGACACACTTAGTATAACGTTGCTCCCATTCCCCGTACGCCCGCTGGAAATTTTCTTTGGGGATGCCGTTGATGACCCTCGTCGAAGCCTCTTGAACGGCCTTTATCGAGTCAAAATGTCGTACCTTGAGCTGTCTTTTCATCAGGGGGAAGAAGAAGAAGTCCGGTGGTGCCAGATCGGGAGAATAGGGCGGGTGCGGCAACGTGGCAACGCCGTATTTGGCCAGGAGCTGTCTGACGACGAGCGCGCCATGGCACGAATTTTTGACACCATCTTGGCGCACACCTTGCGCATGGCCAAATCCTGTGAAATAATGCGTTGTACGTTGGATGCAGACAGACCCAACTGGTCTGCAATTTCTTCACTGGTTAAGCGTCGCTCTGTGTTCAGCAGTGTCCTCACTCTGTCCACATTCGTGTCGGTTCTTGCCGTCGACGGCCGTCCGGAGCGATGGTCGTCTTCAACGAGCTCCCTACCCCTCTTTAAACAACTTGTGCCACTGTGGAACGGCTTAAGGCAGTGTCCCCATAAGCCTGCTTGATCATATCGAGGGTCTCAGTTGCCGTCTTCCCGAGTTTCGTACAAAACTTCACGGTTGCTCTAAATTCAGCTTCATTTTGTTTTTCGACGCGGACAAAAACCTTGCTTCACTAAAAACGGTGTTCTCACTCAACGACAGCCCGCAGACGACTGAGGTTGGTGTCGGTCTGTTGCTAAGAGCCCCCTCCACCTTACCCTGCCAGGCAGACCCCCCTCCACCGCTCCGTTCGCGCCAAAGAAAATCAGTTTTACCACTTTAGGGTGCGACTCTGTATACTATCCTTTCGGGAACCGTGCTAGTCCTACATCAACTCTTGACGATCGAGGAGTCTCACTATAGACCTAGCAATTACATGTTTCATGACCTTAGATGATACGGATGTTAGCGAAATAGCGAAATATTCTACGGTTCGGTTTCTCCCTGGTCTCATTTTTTAAATATAGTTGTTACATTAACCGTTTTCCAGTCACTGGGAGCCTTGTGTTTTAAATGTGATTTTATAGTTACGGCGCAATTTTATACGCTAGTTCCTAGAAAATGGGAGGTGTGTAAATTAAGTAATGAGACTGATTTAAAAAAATATATCATCAAAATAGAATTACAATTTTATGTTATCACCCTCAAAATAACTTCCTTCTGAAGCTATACAGCCCTGGAGACGGTTCTTCCACTCCTCAAAGCAGTGCTGGAACTATGGTACTGGAATAGCCTTCCGCTGGTCGGTTACAACCGTTTGAATGTCTTCGACTGTCCCAAAATGAGTTCCCGTGAGGTGATTTGTTACTTTGGAAAAAGAAAAAAAGACACAAGGATTCAAGTCAGGCGAATAAGGAGGATGAGGAGCCATAGGGGATGTTTTTTACTGGCGAAAACTCGTTTATTGAAATTGCGGTGACAAGGAACATTATCATGATGCATGTTGTTCTTGATGTTTGGTCTCACACGAATGACCTTTTTTCGAAGTTTTTCAAGGTCCTCCCGGTATCCGGTACTATTTGTTAATTGACCGTTTGGGCCTTGACGTAGAAACTCTTTGTGGACGATTCCGTGGATATCGAAAAAGCAAATCAGCATGCATTTGATCTTCGACTTCCTCATCATTGCTTTTTGGGGCCTTGGAGAGGTTGAATG